>VDFB02389046.1:0-32370 GCA_007258455.2 Sequoia sempervirens
ATGTCAAGAGTCCCCAATCTGAACTGAAGAAGGAGATAGAGTAGAACAATGTGAAGACTAATGTAGAGCGGACCAAGGATAATGATGAGTCCTCCAAATGTTGTTCCAAAAGAAATGCCAAACTATGACAAGCACTGATAAAAAGAATTAGGTACAACTACAAAAGATGTCACATAACTAGTGATTGAGTTGAATTTGTCAACTCAAGACTAACTGCAAAATATGTCGATGAAGAATTATAGATGAATCCACAATACAATAGGAATAAGGTTGGAACCAAGAAGAAAACTGTGTGAGCATCAACTTGAATGCTTGTCAATGGAAGATTGGTACAATCTAAGTCTCACTGGAGCCATACACAAATTGTACAATCTAAGTCTCACTAGAGCCATGCACCAAGTCTCTGGATGTAGAACAAAACTTCTGAAGACAGGTAGAGTGCTTCCAAAATAGGAGTGTCTATATGGTGACTAGTCCATCTCATTGAAATGAATGGGTAACCAGCCATTGCATTCGCTGAGTAGATAGGAACTAACACTGGATACATAGATCAATCCAAAGAAGCATATAGTATGACAGAGTACACTGAAACAAAAGGATTGTGGCACTTTATTTTAGTGTGTTACAACATTACATAGAGGATAACTACAATCAACATGATGCAAAACTGGAAATGTTGATGAAGAAGCCAACCAAAGGTGCCTCAAAGCAGAAGACTGCGAAGAAATCCCTCTTGGTGGATGTTAGCAGAAGCAATTGGCCCCTTGTTGACTGTCGGTTAGAGAAGCAACCATGCATGACAAGGCTTGATTAGGAGGGAAAATTATTTTCCTAGGTTTGCTTATTATTGGATGATTTATTTAAAAAAAAAAAACCTAATTAAAAGCTCAATTTAAAAACATTTATTAAGGAAAAAAACTTTATTAAAAATAAGGAAAAACATTTTTAAATTTTTTTTGAAAACTATTAAAACAATAAAAGAAAAAAATTTAAAATTTTTAAGAAAAAAGAATTTTTATTAAATATTAATGAAGAAAAACATTTTTAATTATTAAAAATTTAATAAAATAAAAGAAAAACTTTAAAGGATTTTTAATTAAAAGTCATGAAAAAGAAAATTTTATTAAAAAAGTTTTAATTTAGAAAAACTTATAAAACAACTAAATTAAAAAAAACGTTATAAAAAAGTTTTAATAATAAAAAGAACTTTAAAAAATCTAGGTGGGGCTGGCTGTACCACTGCCCCCTGTCACATTTGTGGTAGGTGGCGGTACGCTAAAGCCTACCACACTGGAAGACCTGTGGGCTGCAGGTATGCCTTTTTTAAATTTTCAAAATTTTATTTTATTATGCATTAAAAAAAAAAAGCTTTTGGTTTAAAACCAAAAAAACATGATTTATTGATTTTTAATTTTTTTTTAAAAGATTTAAAAAAAACTGTGAATATTTATTTGCAGAAAATAAATTAATTTGTTTTAATAAAATCGTACCTACACAGGTAGGGCCGTACAACCCACCTACTATTTGTTTTTGCCTCACAGAGCAACTTTGTCCAAATTTGACAAATTGACAATCGATTTAGGGGTTTTTGGCCCTTCTAAATGCAATGGCGATGTCCTCTTTCACTGAAAATACTCTAAAATGGTAGCTAGCTCATGGATTTGGCAACCACCTCCAATCTTCAAACCCTTGCAGATTTGGCCTCCAATGTTCAACTGGGATGAAACAAAAGGCAAATCTGACTATCTCAGACACTCTAGATGCAATGGTGAGCTCAGATCTGATGCAACAAGCTCCCAAAATGCACCTGCAATACAAGGCAAAAAATGGAACCTCCCCAGAATCTGGTATTTCTATCAAGAAAATACAAGATTGCACTCAAGATCTCTCCAAAATACTAACTAAAGGCACTCCAATAGCTCTAATACCATGTAATAATTGTCTATGAATGTAGCCACCCAATATCTAGAGGCCTAATGGAAAGCAAAAGCATAAGAGAGATAGAACAATATGACAAGAATAAACTGTAATCTGCCAATGATGCAAATAGAATAGAATGAGTTGTGCTATGTTGTGTAAAATTACATAGGAGACCCCTTGGTTATATAGCCAAGGTGAGAACATAGGAGGGCATAAGATTATGACAAGTGTTGTAATCTTATGACATGAGACAACTATGAGAAACTATCACTGCACCTAAAGTGGAATATGATAATGTGATAATCACCACAAATGGTGAATCACCCAAAACAGGTGGAGAGATAATCACATGATGTGTCCATGAAAGGTGGATGTGATAAATTAATAACATGATAAGTCCACCAAAAGTGTAAATTCTCCAACTACCTCCTACTTGGTCCCTAAGCAAACTTAACTAAGGTGTAATTATTACCTAGGACAAGGTACAACACTTTTGATTACACCAACAGTTTGAATACTATCTTTATTCATCCTTGCATCCATTATCAAGATATTTTCATCTTTTTCATCCACCTGTAGCATAGTTTCATATATTTTAGCTTAGGCTTTCATCAATGTAATTTGATTAGATGCTCATTTTATCCAAGGGATTGGGAAAGGATCATTATTCCATATCAATATGACACTACTCCCCCAATGGGATAAGGTTTGCACTTCTAGATTAGGTTGCTTTTATGCTTTCATGTTTATTTAATGCTTAGTGGAATGATTTCTTGGTTTTTGAATATTTCAAACATCTCATCGGGACAATGGATTAGGGGGTTAAATATAGCATAGATTCATTAGGATCTAGTGTATTTAGCTATTACTATGATTATGATAACATTTTTGTGCCAGAAGGAGGGTTTAATAACTTTATTTGATGAATTTATCTTAAGTTTCCATGAGTTACAGGTTCTAGAGAAATAGTGATGCTTTTGATGGCTACAACGATGCTAAAAAGATGTGTTGGCATATATTTCTAAATAGAGGTAGAATATATTGCAGCAACATCATGTTGTACACAAGTTTTATAAATGACAAAAACATTGAAGTATATTAGAGTATCATATGATGAACCTATATCTATATTTTGTGATGATACAAGTGCTATCAATATTTCAAATAAATCAATGATTCATTCAAGAACAAAATATATCTCTATTCAGTATCAATTTCTAAGGAATAAGGTGAAGTTGGAGTATGTTCCTAGAAAGGATCAAGTTACAAATATTTTCACTAAAGCTCTTCCAAAAGATACATTTGAGTATCTTCGAAAGAAATTAGGGGTTACTACCCATTCTCCTTTCAACTAGATGCATAAGTTGGTACATCTATCCAAGTGAGCATTCAAGGTTCATTCTTGGTCCTAGACTAATGATGAAGGCTACCTCTCAAGGGGAGTAGGTAGTAGTGTTATTGTTTGGTATAGTCAAGGTGAGCATATCATATGCTCCTAAGGGGGAGAGAGAGATGAAAAGTAAGAGCAGTAATATGTAAGTAGATGAAGTTGTGGAAGGAGAGAAAATAGAAAGAGTTGCTTGCAGGTGTTGCCTATTTAAGTGAAGCTTTCATGTGATGACAAAGAGAGTTTTTTTACCTTAGCCATTGATGTCAAAGGGAGAGAGTGAAGTTTGAAAAATAGAGAAAGAGTGATGTATGGAACTACTCCTCAAAAAAGAGGGAGATAATAGAAAAGGAGAGAGACAATTATAAGAGATTCCCTAGTAAGGGGGAGTGTTGTTTGATGTAGAGTTTCTTTTGTTGTTGATGGTTTTTTAGAGCTAGTGTTGCCATCAATGAAAATGGGGAGATTGTTGCAAGTATGCTATAGTTGTTGTCATTGATGTCAATAGTTGATTATTAATTTCAACCTCGAGTATGGTCAGGAAGATTTTTGCAGTGTTGTTAGCAATGAATGTGTTGCACTATATTGTCTTTGGTGTTGTCACTGATCTCAACCTCTTGTGTGGTGTTGAGAAGATATTGTATATGGGGAAATTCTTGGTATTTCAAGTGTATTATATATGTTTGAGAGATGTTTGTTTTGTTGCTGATGTAGTTGGTTCACTTGGTTTCCAAGTGCTTTTGAGAAAATTAGAATTAAAGAGTGTGCAAAGTGATAGAGGCATATTCATTGTTGTGCTCCACATTTATTCATGGTTTAAGATATCCTTGTGTGGCTCGGATATGATGATCAAAGTTTTTTCAGAGGTGTTATATCAAGAGTTTTATATTTTGGATCATGTGAAAGAGGAAGTTTTGTTTGATAGTGTGTTTGTCTGTGAAGAAGGTTATCTGGGACAAATGAGATTTCTCCACATTTCTCTGTATTATGGTTTCTTGTCTTGTATATTTTGGAACATTCTTATACTATCTGTATTTATCTTTACTTAGATTTTTTGTTGAGTTTCTCTGCAAGCTTAGTTTTTATGTTGGAATTTAGTGGTAGTGCATCCTAATATGCATGATGAAATTATTCTTTATTTCAAGTAGTTGTGGTAGTGTTGCAGTGTATAATGTTGATGTTGGAATATTTTGGGATGTTTTGTGGTTGTTTTGAAGTGTTTCTTTATGGTCCACATGTTGTTTCTGGACTTGGATAAGCATGTATGTGGTTGCTTGTTAGTCTTAGTGCAAGTTTGGTTGAACTAGTGTGCTAGCACTAATTATGAAGGTTGTTAATTATTTTTGGAAGCATGGTCATGCATGTTGATTTAGATTTGGGTCCTAGTTAACCCTTGGTGTGGTATACCTTTAGTTCTTTCCACTACAAAAGGTTTTAGTGTTGACCTATTTTGGTGTTGCAAATTTGAGGTGCATACATTTCATTAAGGCTGATGTAATTAAGGTTGTTTAGGTCATGGATGGTATAAATATAAGATGGATTTTTTGTTGAGTGTGTGGCAAGTGTGTGTGATGAAAATTTTATCAAGTGAGGTGATCTGAGTGCACACTAAAAATCCTATGACTTTGGATGCAGTGAGCAAAAGGTGTTTACATTTTCAGTGTGCTTGAAGTTCCTGGAGGCAGTAAGCCAAAGGTTATGGATGATAGAGTTGTAGTGGTGGATATTTCTTATTCCTCTGAGATAGTGAATCTCTTTATAATACTTTACTCTATTCTTCTTTATTCAAGGTAGTGATCCCTTGGTAGTGAGCCACCTAATAGTGAGCCTTTCTTCTTTTTTGAGCATTGATCCCTTGGTAGTGAGCTTAATTATATTCTGTATTTCTATTCATATATATATGTGAGCTAATCCTCACTTTGGTTTTTCCCTACTTAGGGTTTTCCACATAAATATAGTGTTCTCTTGTGTATCATTGTGTTTGCATTGTTGTTTCACATGTTTACATTATGCTAATGCTTAATTAGGATTTAAAGTTTGATAAGGGTTTGAAAGTTACAGAGTGGTTGAATGTTTTAATGTACAACTGATTCGCCCCCCACCCCTCTTAGTTTTCCTATACATCTAACACAAATTAGGTTCATCATTGGGATTTCCCCCAAATGTTTGAAACTTACATGTTAATGATTTATTAAAGACTCAAAATTTCAAAGAAATCAAGACCTACACGAAAAATATCTCTCTACTAAATTTAGTAGCAAAGATTAATATTAAAAATATCCTAAGCACATGATCAAATTTCATAATCCCCTTTATTATTATTATTTATTTCCCAAGAAACTGACTCATCCAAGGATATCTAAAAATCTAAAGAATATACAAATATAACTTTCCTTATAACTAGAGAACCATTTAGACTAGGCATGCAAATTATAAATGGTCTAACTATCAAATTTTCCTTGTTTCCAACTATAACCATGTGAGTTTCCTTTTCAACAAATAATGATCCAAAATGATATAGAATTGGAGTATATCTAAATAGTATTGATGGGGAGCACCCATTCTCCCACCAAGAGCCAAGTAATAGAAAAAAAGAAATTTGAAAAGAAAAGAATGATAAAAACAAATTAGTAGAGCTCACTGCACCCAATATTAAAAATATCTAACACTATATTCATATTTCAATTTAAATTTACTTTAAATAATTTATTTTTAAAAATTAGTTTAGTTTTATTTAAGTTTAAATTTGTTTGAATAATTTAATTCATAATTTAATCAAAATTTAAATTTATTTATAATTTTATTCATTATTTATTTTATAGTATTGAATTTAGTTTGAATAATTTGATTTAATTTAAATTTAATTTTAAAATTATTTATAATTAAAATTAAAATTTTATTTTCATTTATATTTGTCTTACCACATTTTACTATTTTTAAATTTATCATCTTAAGAATTAAATCCATGATCTATTATACATGTCACCGTTTTTATCAATGGCACCTAAGGTAGAGATGAAATAAATCATAGATAACAAAATCATGTGACTAAGGAATATTGTCTAAAAAAATAGAATTCCTAAGGATAAAAGGTCCCCAAAAATGTTGGAGATAAGAAAAATGAGAAGAATAATAAAAATAATGGAGAGATCTAATATATATACTTATTTACGTTTTCAAAGTAGGTAGCTAATATTTCTACAATAATTATGTGGAGATTATGAACAAGTTTATCAATTATATATATTTGAGAAACTAATAAAAAGGGTGGCCAAATTTATTTGTGACAATAAGGAGAACATTATCAATCTATAGTAGATTCGAATGGTTGTGAAGATAATTCATCCTAGGGTGCTTGTAAAGTACGCAATATTTAAGGGTATAAAGGTAGTTCCCAAATTCATTAGTGCTTGATCATTTTTTGTGTATTTTAATTATAATATTTTTTACTAGGTTTTGTGTCATTAATAAATTCCAATGAATTTATTCATTTTATCAAGTGTTTAATATTAGAGAATTTTTTATTTTATTTTTGTAGTGTAATTCTTTTAGCTTGAATAAATCATTTCTCTCATCAATATTTTGTTGAATAGTATTTATGATATTTTACAATCTTCAATTAAATGGGATACTTTATTTTATTGTTGATATATGTATTTCATACATGAAATTGATATATATTATTTTGATTGTGGTAATAAAATTTAATTATGATAAAAAAATATTCATTTGAATTTCATAATTTATTCTTTCCATTTGTTAAAAACTAAAATATCTTAAAATATTTTTTAAAGATGTACATGGTTTATGATTTTATTGGGATTGTATGTATTACTCATTTCATAGATTTCTCATTTATTTTTGTGTTTATTTTGATAAAATGGCACAATATTATCATTTTCCATTATGTTTCCTTAGAAAAATAAGATAAGATGACTTTTAAAGGTGTTAGGCTAAAATTGTTTGGAAGATTTATTAGTTTGTGTTTAGATTATTTTGGAGAATGTTTGCATGACTATTTAGGTTTTAGATAAATACCACAAACACTACTTAATTATCTTAAATTAAGATATTTTTGTACTTGGGTATGAGTGCAAATATATATGTGACAGTGCCTTGTATGATTACATCTATGCAAAAATAAATGTGTTATGTTACATGATGGATAGATTAAAAGGAATCTATTAAACTAATTTAGCAACGATTCTGTATGACTTATCCCAAGTGATTCTTGATTCAAATATTTTGAAAATTTTGATAGCTTTTTCTTCAAGAAAAAGCCTACTATCTAATTATGAAGCATCATTGAGTATATGGTTCTGTTAAAGATGACATTTCATATTAGGAAATGTTATACAAGTAGTCTAGTATAGAATATTTATTTTATTTAATAAAATAATTATACATACTATGTGGAGGAGTTAGAAATTTTTGACATGCCCCTAAACTATAGAGAACACTAAAATACACTATAGATTTATGTCAAAAAGTGGAGGAGCATAACTCATTCAACATGAGGAAATTAAACAGTTCAAAAAAAATTTAGTATTTGCAAAAGGTATATAAAATTATGGTTATAAAATTTGTGGGCCTACATCATCATTATTTGAGAAATGGGAAAGCATCATATATAGAAAGAAAAAGATATTGAACAATAAGCATTTATCATTTCTAACACTTATAGATATAAAAATTGAAAAAGAATAAATGAGATTATTAATGAATAGAATTTTTTTTGAAAGGGACCATAATTTAGTATAGACATGAAATTTTTTTTGTTAGCATCTTGTTCAAGAACTATTTCCCATTAAATATTATGAAGATGAGTACACAAAATTGCAACATTTGCATCAACAAATTCTACGACTGCTCTCCATGCTTTCATAAGAACACTCTTAAGCAACACAAATTACTAAAATATGTAAGTGGACCTGAATTTGGATAAAACTGAAATTCCTATTTTATAATATACCTAAAATTGAAACCAATACACAACTACAATATATACATAAGCAAAACTCCAATAAGTAGAAACAATAATAAATTTCTAAATTTATCCACTATATTAAACTCTTAAACATCTATATTATTTGTAACAAAAATTAAAAAACAATAATATCTAAATAAAAACTAAAATATAAAGAAATATTTACATTTATCAACCATTTGATAATTTTTAAAGATAATATTGCTAACCCTGAAGCTAATTGACCATTTTATGCATCTCAAATGCCATGCCAGTAGACCTTTAAAAAATGTTTCCCTTCGTTTCTAGTCGTAATAAACATGCAAAAGCAGGTTATAATATACTAACAATATAAAGCTTTAATAACCAATCAATATCTTGTATTTTTAACGACAATCTACTATTCTACGGTGATAAGCGCGAACATGTCAATGAATGGTGGTTCTGTGTCAATTCGCAAAGTCTCAAACTTCTGAATCCTTTTGTACGACATCTCTCCATAGAAAGCTCTGAACTCTGGGTACTTGAATGGTTTATAGAGACGAGGATGATTTTCGTCAACTAATTCTGGAGGTGCATTTATAACACTCTCATCTGAAAAGTAGTAAAAGTATGCAGCGACACACGAGGAGTATCACATTTTTCCATTATCACTCTGTGTATGCTGTTCCATATCCTCCCATTACTCCATGCCTTCATGCAGTCGCCCATCAAAACAATAAAAGAATTTGGTATAACTTTCGCTTTTGCCCACTTTCCATACCTGTTCTGAACTTCAAGCCCACCGTTATAAAATCATGATCAGCATGGGGTGAGACTCCTCCTGTCTGGTTTGGTGGTATATCATAGTAATTCAGGCGAAGAACACCCACAAACTGAGATTCATTATACTTGCTAATTGAAAAACTTCTGAAAATTATTTTGATGATATTCATCATCAACTGTTGAACATTAGAAGCGTACTCCTGGATGATTTTGCTGGAAAATGAAAAGAAAATGTAAGATTACAAACATTTTTGGAGTGAAATAATGTTTGCAATTGTCTCAGATCCGAATTCTTCTATTGATTTGCATCAAATAAGAAACAATTATGCACAACATTCACTGGCATATGAATGACTATGATTCATCAAAATTATCATTTAACTACTAAACTTTTGAAAATGACTTAACTGCATAAACTGTAAAAAATGGTATCTGAAAGTATCTTGCTTTAAAACTTGTAAAAATATTAAAACTATGACAACACTATTTGATATCTCTCTTCAGGTGACTAATCCTTCTTTAATTAGCTGAACTTGACAAACTGGAGAGCCAAATTATAGATAGACAAGCTTTGCATTAATTCCTCACAATCAAAAATTAAGATCCACCAATTAAGGAACAACTAGAACTTAATGAAATGACTGCGTTGGTTGATATTCAGTTTGCTTGTTGATGACTCAGTTGTCAAAATCTTCCACACCAAGAGGGAAGGTAGATCTTTTGGGGATCTCCAGTTGAAGTGAGGTCAATATCCTACAAAATAGGAGAGAAGAGAGGGAGTTGTCCAGCTGACCATGCCATTAGGTGTCCATCAAGAACAACATGTTTCACTACCACCTCATTCTTGTGTATTTTGTTCAAGAAAGTAATCATCATAGCTAGTGAAAACTTGTTGGAGTATGTTTGCATTAGGCCCATCTACCCATTCATCTTCAAATTTGATTCTTTTCAATTTTGTAGAGGAAATATCTTGCATATGTTTCAATTTAATAAACTCCCTCCTAGCAGCCTTCGCTTCATCCTTGATATACATGAGTCTATCAAGCAACAAGTCATCACCATCCTCCTCTTTCTGCATCACCTCCTCAAACCTATTATTCCACTTTTCCTTTAATTTATCAAGAGGAAGACCTTCCTTCATAGGGATATTTAGATTAACCAAAGTGGCAATCACTACTTCCAATTCATCAATATGCTCATTCAGATCTTTACTAGCTTGTTGAACTTCATTTCTATGTTCATAAATGAATGTGGATTTGAACCTAATAATGTTGATTGTCTTTTCAATGAATTCCACATTATCCTTATTGAGGATAGATTGTTCCAAGAGAATTTTCTTTGGCAACTTGTTGATGTCTTTTATCTTCTATGTATGCCCTCTATACTCATCCTCTTGTTTCCCCAAGACTTTAGCATGCAATTCCATGTCCTCAACCAATTCCAATGCACCCTCATGTGCCCTATAATTGTCAACAAGTATCTCATCCACCTCTTGGTTCAACAGATCTATCCATCTATCAAGCATTTCAACCTTCCTCCTCATTTGTACAAGATCATCAGCCTCTTTCTTACTCAAAAAAATTGGTGTTTCTAGAGCAACAGATTGAGAAGGAAAAAGGGCAGATAAATCCTTCAGAAACCTATACAATTGGTCCAATTGTTCCTTAAGCTCATCTTTTTTTTGTTTGTCCTTTATCATCCTAGATTTGGTTGAGGATGCCACTATGTCAATAAGGTTCATCTGCTGATTTCTTGTTGGTTTCCCCAAATTAACCGTACCCAACTGATAATCAATCAATTGCATATCTTTCTTATCCTTGTTTACCATTGGAATGGCACATTCAACTATAATTACACCTGCATTTGTTAGCTTTGTGGAATGAAGGACCCTAGCCTTTTTCTTGGGTCTCTCATTCTCTATTTCTTTCATCATGTCTTCCCAATTCAAGGGTTGAGGTTGGACTATTTGTTTCCTTTCTAGGTTGAGTTTCAACCATGTTGGAGTAGCAGGAGGAGTTATCACTTGTGTGGAAGAAGTAGTAGTGGTAGAGGAAAGAGGTTGCAAAATGGTGGTCTTAGGTTGAGAATCAACCTCTTGTTCTTGTTGTTGCTCCTTTTCTACAGCTTCTTTTGCAATCCTTTCATTTTTGGCCCTCTCCCTTTCCTCCCCTAATCTCCTCCGATCCAATATGTCCTCTCTCTTTTAAAACATATCATCCCTTTGCTTCTCTAATTGTTTGACCTTGTCCCATGCTTTCTTAGACTCTTGCTCATGTTTAGCAAGTGATTTTGCCTCCAACTTCTTAAGCAAGAGTTCCTCCTCATCCTTCTTTCTTCGAGCTTCCTCAATAGCCTTGAACTTGGCCTGAAGGGATTCTCTCTCTCTTCTTTGTTGAGCTTTTTCTTCTTCGAGCTCGTGGATTTTCTGCAACATAGCTAACTTATCCCTTTCTTCTTTAATCTTCAATTCTTGTTCTTTTTATTGCTGCAACAAATATTCCTTTTCCTTTTGTTTCCTTGCTATCTCTTCTTCTTTAGCTTTAGCTTCAGGGTATGTGCAAGATCATGATGGGTGAAAAAGTTGCAATATAATGGGTATGTGTAGGGTATGTGGCTGGCGACTTTTTTTAACCCAAAATTGATGAAATGAAAAGGGTTTTGAAAGGAGATTCTCAACTTTCCACCAATATAAATTATGCTTTAATTTGAATTTAATAAACAATTATTATTCATTTTCTATCTGAATTTCCACTAAATTCCTGATTAATAGGCATATTGAAAAACATCTATAGCTTTCAAATGGTATCACATTTTTTGAATTTGAAACATGTGTCACATTCTATGCTTTTCATACTATAAGATTAAAAACAAAAACAATGAATTTCATGAAGTTTTGACCAAGTTAAGGTGGTTAGACATACGAGTTTTTTATATTTTTTAAAATTTGTAATAAAAAAAATCATAATTAATTATTTACTTGGAAAAAAATTACAAAAAAGTATGCATCACATCTTGACATGAGTCCTCTATTTATATCTAAAATATTATAAAAAATATTATCATTTTATTGTGGTTAGGGTAGTTAGACAGACACCTACTTCTTATTTTTTCCCTGAAATTTAAGTACCACTACATTGAAATTTCAAATTTTTACCATATAGATTTTTTTTTAAAATAAACCTATTAGTTTAGAAACTACATTCAATTTTCTATAGATTCTATTCTTACATGTTTTTGAAATAATATAGATAACTTATTCAAATTTTTACGTTAAGTTGCCTAACTCTATTTTTTCTGCATTTTTCACCACTTAAGGGCCTATTTTTCCATGATGATTCTGCACATACCCTTCAGATTCTTGTTTCCTAGTAAGTTCTTCAGCCTTGGCCTTAGCCTCTAATTCTTGTTGTTTATCCAATGCATCAAACTTTTCCTTGGCATTAATTTCTTTCTATTTGGAAAGTACCTCATCTTGTGCCTTGGCATATTCTTCTCTCTTGGCATCTTCAAACAACTTCCATTGATCCTCCTCAGTCAAAACATACTCTTCCTCAACATTTCCAATGTTCTCTACAAACACAACTTTGGGAGGCTTATCATCTGACTGTGTAGTCTCTGAATTATAATTGATATCATGAATCTCAACCTCATGCTCTTTCCCTTTTAAAGATCCAACCTCCTTATGAAGGCTTCCAATGGGAATCTTCTCAATAGGTTTCTCTATAAGGGGAGGTTGAGTTTAGGTTTTACCTCCAACAATTGTTGAAGCTCCAAGTTGAGATGAAGTCTCTTCTCTAGCAATTGAGGTCCTGGGGTGAGATGAGGTTTCTTCTACAATAATTGTAGTTCCTTCACCTTGTGATTTAGGGATATCCTGAGTTGGTACTGCTAGATGAGGCTCCTCCCCAGAGTTAGGAGGGAGAAACTCCAATGGATCCTTAGGAGCTGTCCTTCTCTTCATTCTTCTATACCCTTAGGTACTTGCAGCTTTCCTCTTCTTAGAAGTTTGAGCCTCTGGCTCCTTGATCCTCATCACCACCCACTGGATACTTTGATCCATCATTGTCCTTGCAATTTTCTTAATATCAATGGATTCTTGTTCATCCTAGTTTACTGGATCCAAGTCCTTGGTACCTATGTTTTCAGCCTCATACTAGGGATCCAAGGTTACACCATCATCTAATAATGTATCAACAATATCTTCCTTCACCCCATACTCAATCATTAATGGGATGGGTAACCTTTCATAATTCCTCCTTTTGACATCATATTCATCTTGTAGATAAATCCAAAAATATTCTAACAAATTGAAATGCTTCTCAAAGAAAGTAGGGAGAAAAGCATTCATCTTATGCTTGGGATCAAAATGCTTCTAAGAGGTATATAAACCCAATTTCAAATAAATCAATTCATCACAAATTGCCTTAGTAGCCACATTATGTGCACAACTATACTCTCCTAACTTCATGGAAAATTTATGGCAACTAGTCTTATGCTTGCCAACAAATTTAAGATTGAGTCCTATTGCCTGATAGATGAATTCCATAAGGACAATTCTGTTGTTGCGGCATCTTGGAAGCAGATGAGGATGGCCAACAAAACCTGCCAACCTAAAGTAAGTAGACTTGGGGTATTTGATGTACCAATGTCCCCATTTTGCAATGAACGCCATGGCTTCCCTACTTAATCTATACCTTGCATCACCTATCAACCGGTTAATGATAACATACAAGAATGCATCATTAACCCTTCTATAGTGCAATTCTGTTGTTTGCAAAGTTAGTTGATCATAATGAGCCCACACTTTCTTCTATCCAAGGGATTTTCCCAATACTCCAACTACATTCAAGCCACAAAAAGTGCCCCTCCTTGTAGCTACATACACTACATAAGAAGCCATGAAACTCTTTGTTTGCTCCAATCTAATTAGCATATGATTATGTAGGCTCTCTAACAAAATAATTGGCCAATCAAATTGTTGCTTTCCATCCAAAATGGTTTGAATGAATGGGAACATCCATTCCTTAAAGTGTGAAGAATCTCTCTTTCTGAACACTTTGGAAAGCATCATGATTATGTCACCAATCTCCTTATTGAAATCTGCTCTCTTTGGCTGCTCACGAAGCTTAGTCAAGGATTTGTTTTCCACCCTCATCTATTTCTTGTTTATGTGGGTTCTATTAGCTTCCTTGTGTTTGCTAGATAATTGTAATGCCTCTGTTTCATTGAGTTGTTTGGGGTTTTGTGGTGTAGGTGCATCAAACATGAACCTAGAGGAGAGGCGAGGAAAATGGATGGCCATTCTATAGGAGTATGATCTTGAGATTCATCTAATGAAGCTAGGCCAAGGCTGAAGAACTTGCTAGGAAACATGAATCTGAAGCTAGAGCTAAAGAAGAAGAGCTAGCAAGGAAACAAAAGGAAAAGGAAGATTTGCTGCAACAACAAAAAAACAAGAATTGAAGATTAAAGAAGAAAGGGATAAGTTAGCTATGTTGCAAAAAATCCATCAGTTGGAAGAAGAAAAATCTCATCAAAGAAGAGAGAGAGAAGTCCTTGAGGCCAAGTTCAAGGCTATTGAGGAAGCTTAAAGAAAGAAGGATGAGGAGGAACTCTTGCTTAAGAAGTTGGAGGTAGAAGCACGTGCTAAACATGAGCAAGATTCTAAGAAAGTGTGGGATAAGGTCAAACAATTAGAGAAGCAAATGGATGATATGTTGAAAGAAAGAGATGACCTATTAGAGAGGAGGAGATTAGAGGAGGAAAGGGAGAGGGCCAAAACTGAAAGGCTTGCAAAAGAATCTACAGAATAGGAGCAACAACAAGCACAAGAGGTTGATTCTCAACCTAAGACCACCATTTTGCAACCACTTTCCTCTACCACTACTACTTCTTCTTCCACATAAGAAATAAATCCTCCTGCTACTCCAACATGGTTAAAACTGAACCTAGAAAGGAAAAAAATAGTCCAACCTCAACCCTTGAATTGGGAAGACATGATGAAAGAAATAGAGAAAGAGATACTGAAGAAAAAGGCTAGGGTCCTTCATTCCACAAAGCTAACTGATACAGGTGAAATCATTGTTGAATGTGCCATTCCAATGGTAGACAAGGATAGGAAAGATATACAATTGAATGATTATTAGTTGGATATGGCTAATTTGTGGAAACCAACAAGAAATCAGTAGATTCAAACCTTATTGACATAGTGGTATCCTCCACCAAATATAGGATGATAAAGGATAAACAAAGAAAAGATGCACTTACTTGGCTCAATTAGAATAATTACATAGGCTCCTGAAGGATGTATCTACCCCTGTTTCTTCTCAATCTATTGCTCTGGAAACACTAGTTTTGTTGAGTAAGAAGGAGGCCGATGATCTTGTACAAATTAGGAGTAAGGTTGGAATGCTTGATAGATGGATAGATCAGTTGAACCAAGAGGTGGATCAACTGCTTGTTGATAGTTATAGGGAACATGAGGGTGCATTGGAGTTGGTTGAGGATATGAACTCAAATGTTGAAGTCTTGGGGAAACAAGAGGATGAGTATAGAGAGCATACAAAGAAGCTAAAAGACATAAACAAGTTGCCAAAGAAAATTCTCTTGGAACAGTCTATCCTCGATGAGGATAATGTGGAATTCATTGAAAAGAAAATCAACATTATTAGGTTCAAATCCACATTTATTTATGAACATAGAAATGAAGTTCAACAAGCTAGTAAAGATTTGAATGAGCAGATTGATGAATTGGAAGCAGTGATTTCCATTTTGGTTGATCTAGATATCCCTGTGAAGGAAGGTCATCCTCTTGATAAATTAAAGGAAAAGTGGAATAACAAGTTTGAGGAGGTGATGCTGAAAGAGGAGGATGGTGATGACTTGTTACTTGATAGACTCATGGATATCAAGGATGAAGTGAAGGTTGCTAGTAGGGAGTTAATTAAATTGTAAGATATGCAAGAGTTTTCCTCTGCAAAATTGAAAATAATCAAATTTGAAGATGAATGGCTAGATGGGCCTAATGTAGAAATACTCCAACAAGTGTTCACCAGCTATGATGAGTACCTTCTTGAAAAAAATACGTAGGAATGAGGTGGCAGATGAACATGTTGTTTTTGATGGACACCTAATGGCATGGTCAGTTGGATAGCTCCCTCTCTTCTCTTGTATTTTGTAGGATCTTGACCTCACTTCAACTAGAGATCCCCAACAGATCTACCTTCCCTCTTGGTGTGTCAGATTTTGACAACTGAGTCATCAACAAGCAAACTGAAGATCAACCCGCACAGTCATTTCATGAAGTTCCAGCTATTCCTTAATTGGTGGATCTCTCACTTTTTGATTGTGAGGAATTAATGCAAATCTTGTCTATATGTAATTTGGATCTCCATTTTGTAAAGGTTGTCTAATTGAAGAAGGATTAGTCAACTAAAGAGAGATAGCAGATAGTGTTGTCATAGTTTTAAGATTTTTACAAGTTTTCAAGCAAGATACATTGAGATACTTTTTTTACAGTTTATGCAGTTAAGTTATTTTCAAAATTTTAGTAGTGAAGTGATAATGTTGATGAATCATAGTCATTCATATGCCAATGAATAATGTTCATAATTATTTCTTATTTGATGCAAATCAATAGAAGAATCCGGATCTGAGACTATTTCATTGAGTATAGTATATATAGTAGGTATTCCTCTTTATGCATTTTCGTGAATAAACTTTCATATTCAGTATTATGGAAGGATATAAATAATTAGTGAATTATAGCAAATGTCGACCAGCTCAAAGTTTTATGTACGATTTAGATATTTCTGGTAATTGTGAGTATAGTATATATAGTAAGTGTCCCTCCATATGTATTTTTTTTTTAGTAAAATTTCATTATTCACTATCAAATAATTAGTGAATTATATCAAATGTATTGATTATTTATATGAGATTATGTTACTGATATAAATTAATCATTTTATTAATTATAATAAAATAGTTGTTGATCAATCTTGAATTTTGTCAAATCAGTTTTTTCATATTTAGAAGATTTGAATCAAAATTATGTTTCATATTTTACTAAATAACACATTCAATGCAAAGGAATTAATTTCATTTAGAAAAAAGTAGTACTTTAATGCTTTAGAATTACCCTTGTCAACTGCTTTACTTTTGTAAGCATTTTGTGTACAACTCTTTTTGTAACATCCCTCTTCTTAATACTCAAGTAATCTCAAGAATTTACTAGAAGGTAAATAAACTTAGTAAACATGAGAGAGAATTTAAAAAAAAATAAAAAAATTAAAACATTTATAAGCACAAGAATAGAGTACAATAGTACAACTTTTCCAGATAAATTCAAACTTGAATTCACATGTAATTATAACTAGAATCAAGAGAATTCCTTACACTATTCATTTATATCACAAAAGATATACTTAGCATAAAGAATAGTTTTACCTCATAGGTTGATTGCCATAAACCATAACATGGAGTTTACTACATTTGGAATGTTGATGTCAAACTTCATGAGACTTGGTGAGTCTTCTGCTATAGAGGGAGAGCATCATCCTAGTGCTTTTCCTCAAACTGCGGACTCAAGTGGTCCCCTGCACACTTCCTAATTGGAAGCGCCCCGACCCTTCATGAAGGGTATAGATATAAGGAATTGTCAAGTTTCACCATCTAAGTCCTAGTGATGTGTCCTACAAAACTCAATTGACCATACAACTCTAGATCCCTTCTAGCTAAGTAATGATCATTCTGATTGGTCATCCCATCTAGACACACACCTCTAACTCGTCTTAGAAACTATCTCATCCTATAGTTTTTCTTACTTTATTTGGTATTCTAGACACAACTAGTCTATATAGAAAATCCATTCTAGTCAATCCAACCTAGAAATAATCCATAATTCATTATAAACATGTAATGTAAGGATTTAGATATTTCAAACCTTTTCAAAAGTCCCTTATTGCATTCTTGCAATATCTAGCGTTTATGATGTCCTATCATTTACTTCTCAAGATTCAATACCCAACATCTCGATGCATTTAATTGAGTTTCAACATTATCGAAGAATCTCTTAAGGTGTTATAAAGAATTCCTATCTTGCTCTATAGTTTTCTCGACCTTTCACTGACAATCAAAATATATATGTACAATGTCATATCTAACATAAGAGTTATAGATTTCCTACATCCTCCTTGTTTCAATTCTAGGGTTTAGCTTCTCTAACCCAACGCATGGAAATATCATCATTCTTGATTCTCTAAAGGTAATAACATAAGTGTAACTAACCATAAGAACAAAATGCCTCTAGTCTTTCCTAGACCACTTGACATTGTTTGAATTTACATTTTACATTCATGAATAAACATAGTATTCAAGGTACATTCCTTCACCAATGTAATGTCTAAAATAATACTTTCATTCTATATCAATAGTCTTGATCTAAGTCAATCTTCCAACATAAGTTAGGTTTTAATATCTTATAAGCATATAAATACCTAGGAAATTTAGTTCCACCAATAAACTAGGCAGGAACTTAGTGCCACCAATAGGACAATACAACTTTCCTCTTATCTATTTTCTCCTTATCCAACAAGGAGTCAACATATCCTTCAATTACACAAGATGTGTCTTGGTTAACATAGTAACTATCATTAACAGTTAAACTCTACTATAGGGAATTTGGGACTCCACGTCACCTTATTCCACTTTCTAATCATATCATAAGTCGAACCATATTCACCACCCTAGGTCTATCCATGGTTCTCAATTCTAATTTAAACTATTCCATAGGGTAAAATCATATTCGTGTTATTCTGGGCATACCTTACCTTGCTTAAATAGTGTGATTATGCATGATTTCTGACTCTAAATACCTTTATGAGCTTAGGTGGTAAACACTTATCTCACTTAATAAAATAAAGGATAGCTAACATTAGGAGAGCAATTCATTTCTAGTATCTTTACTAGCATGCAAACTCCCACATGAAATAACTATGTTCATAAATATTCATACCATCTTCTTAGCCATAGGTAACAAGCATGGTCATGGTATTCTCAATACCCATAATGATTCATACATGTCCTTTATCCAAATTGAGTCATCATTTGGTTTGAGTGTCTTGGCACATTTTTGGGTTATGAATGCATCGGCCATCAGCCACGACATAGTATGAGTATCGATGTTTTAAGCTCGGTCTTCGTGGCCATGAGCCAATACAGAGTAAGGAACTTGATTTAATATAACTTGACCATTGGTTTCAAGCATTGCTACAACCAAGATTGCATTACAAGGAAGCTTTAAGATTAACTCATCTTTATGTTGCAATTCAAGCATTGGTATGTCATTAATGACAACGGTATTCACGCAAAGAAATACATATAGTGTGGTCTACACACTACCAGGCTTACAACCACGAAGGCCTTTTCGATAACACAGAAAATTAACAACAAAAAGCCATAGGGGTAAAATATTTCATAATAGTTATTAATACTATCAGGTTTCATACCTAATTTCCTGTCGATAGCTCTAACACCAACCCGAGGTGTGCTTAGCTACTACTGTATCAAGCATTCTCCCTTAGACTCCACTCCTTACTCAAGATTTTGCTTTGTTTGATTCTATCGACATTGTTAGTCGACAAATATATAAATTATCAGCTATAATGGCCTCAATCCACTGTTATAGTATGGATTATAATGTATTAAGCTCGTTGGCCATCGTGACCTTGAGCTACAGGTATAACGTGGTAAACATTGCAATGTAGCTTGAATTTCGCGGCTGTGATCTTTAGTATAAGAAGGGATTCATCATATTGAAGCTTGGCCTCAATGGCCTCAAGAAAGTCACAAAAAGGTAAATAATATAGGAAATCTCAACCATAAGTCTTGACCTTAGGCACAGTGAAGAATGGAGAGCAATACGGCCCGGTCGTAAGGTCTAGAGCCTCAGAAATGAAAAGAAAAGGTTAAAGCTTATTCAAACTCGACTGGAAGGTTTGAATCATTACAATATAGAATATATCAGGGATACTGAAACCACAGTAAAAAAATCAACCCCCCTATGATATGCATGTTATGGGAGTTCGATATAAAGGAACTCATAACTGAATATGTATGCAAGATAACATCCTTTACTCTACCTAAGCACAGTCCTTCCAATTGCGAAGGTATTCCCTGTTTAGCCTCCATTTTCCTCCTGCTCTTTGTGTCTTTTCTTGTGAAGCTCCTGTCCATGAATAGGCCAAGGACTCTTTGATCTTGTCTCCCCTTTTGGGTTCCTTCCAAAATGGTTGCTACGAGGGATCAAGATTCCCCCCGGTCGCCCAACAAAGGCTTGAGCTTGAGGAGCAAGATTCAGTTCCAAAAGTAGTTGAAGAACTGTTTTGTTGGTGGTTAAAGTTGTTCATCCCATACGCTGGCCAAAAATTGTTCCCCTCCAGACCAAAGGTAATAATGATGGTCCTTTCAAAAGACTAAAGGATTATTACCACATCCTAATTCACATTCCTATCTTCGAGGAAACTACCTCTCTTTACCAAGGTGGCGTGAGTGGTTTCTCCCACTCAGCCAACTACCACAATCATGGCTTGCACAAGCATGACACCTGCTAGTCTATGGTGAGCTCCAAGCTCCCATTATTTATGATGTTCACTATATTAGAGTAATAACGCAATATCATAGCCAAATTTTAAATATCATATTGATATAATTATATTAAAATATCTTACCATGCATCCCAAAGATGAATGGGAGAAACAATATTAACGAAGATGCCATTTTCCAACATCTCAATGAGAGTCATCAAGAATAAACATTAAAAATTGAACACATAAAACTGAAAAATCATCCAAAAATTAAGAGTTGGTAACACAATCTTATACGATCAACAACATTGATCTTTTTGTTGTCTCTCGAGCGTATTCACCCCATAAAACGAACTCAAGGATGATTGTCATAATGACTTCCTTTTACAAGGAATTAGGCTACAATAATAGTTCCATGACCTAATAAGCCAATTCAAACTATTTTAAAGAATAGACAATAATGAACAACCAATTACGCAATTGATGTCATGACATAAACTCATTACGACATAAGAAGAGTCGTGCTCGATAGAAAATTTTCTTAGTCGCAAAACAACTAATGTTCAACCTTGATGATGTCACTATCCCCAAAATGACTAGGTTGACATTAAGAAACTAGAAATAGACTTAAGACAGTGACAACCTGTTCTATTCCTTGTATCTATTCCCTTCTCTCTGATGATGCTCTCCCTCCCTTTCTCGGAGGGTGAAAACCTGTTTCTTGAATGCAACTTGTAATCAACAACACAAGATTAGTGTTTCAATAATCATTTTTATAATCCTCATGAGATCATCACATCTTGACAACTTTTAAACACATGTTAAATTTTAGTCAAATAAACATGACTCATGAAAACATTGATTTTTCTAGCCATTTTAACTAAACGTCAAATCATTGAAACATGCATAATCGTATACTAATTACTTCAAAGTAAAAAGTAAAACATAGTTAAAGTTAGGGGTGTAACACTTTTAGCATTGACATCACTTCCTTCTATAGCTCTGGTGCTTTCTCTAGTTGTGAAAAATGTACAATGTATAGTTGTTGGAATTTTGGAAGTTTGTCATTGATAATGTAGTTTGGCAACATGAGCATGAAGTGTACATACATTGGCTGATCTAGTGTTGTCATTGATGTCAACATTGTAATGATCATCCTAGCATAACATGGAAGTAATTTTGGTGACCTTTGTACAGTGCCAGTTGATTCAGAAAGCATGGTTTATCAGGAATTTAGTTAATTGTTTCCTTTGTCAATATTGTGGTTCAATGCATTAGTTTTTGGGTCCACACTTCACCGCATGCTGGTATAATATTTTACAATCGTAACTACACATTCGAACCCATCAAATGGAGCAACATTCAAGTTTTTGTGACATTTTGTACAATTTTTGGAAATATATGAATAATAGTGTGTGGCTTTGTATATCATAGTTATCTTTTGAACTGTGTACCAATGTGGGAGATTCTGCACTTCTTCACGGATAATGATTTTGTCTTGTGATGATAAGGAAGAGCTAATAAATCTCGGTTGAATAAGAATTTGATGGGAGATTGAGTTTTGAGGTAGCACAATTGATGAAATTTCATAAGCTCTTAAAGACTTTGTGTTTAGGTTTAATTCAGGCTAACCTAACATGGTTGACGTTTTATGGAGAATATTTGAGCAACTCTATGATGACCTATCTTGACATAAATTGAGTGTTGAATCTAGGTGCTAAGTGTGGATGAAATGCTTTGAGGATGAAATATTTAGTTTTTGTGTGTTACTTCTAATTAGGTCGGCCTAATTGAATTCTCACCTCATGTGGGTTATATATGAGATCATTACCATGTTGTTTAGGAGAGAACAAAAAGAGAGAGAGTGAGAAGAGTGGCACAAAAAAGTGCGAGAGGAATATATGATATATGAATGTGTTAGTGCAAAGAAGATTTATGGCATGTATGGTGAATCACCTACATGTCTATGATGTAGTGATAAGTAGATTGTGAAAAGATCGGTTTTGTACTTCAATCTAGAATAGTAATATCTAGCATATGATAGATGTTATTGTATCAGTTTAAATAGGTACTGTTGCCAACCCTTCTTTGTTTTTACTTAGTGGGATGCGATCTCTTTTCTGGATAGTGCATCTTGTTAGTGAACCTTTGTAATATGTTCTATCTAGATATAATATATTGTGAGCTAATCCTCATTGTATTTTTTTTTCTTTTTGGGTTTTCCACATAAAAATATGGGTGTTCATGTGACATGTGATTCTGTAGTTGCAAATGTTCATGTTTTTTTTCTTCATTGCAATTATTTCTATTCAATTAATTGGATGGGTTGTGTTTAATTGGTTTAGAGGAATGCTAATTTACCTCCCTAGTATTCTAGGTGTTCAAAATTTGGTATCAGAGCTTGGTTCCCTGGAAGGAGCTTGATTTCTTTGGGGAGATCTTGGAGTTTGAACATATGGCTGATAGGAAGTACCCTACTCCTCTAGAAGAAATTTCTACAATTTGAATATACAAAAGAGGATTGTATGCTAGAAAAGGATGAACTCAAAAATGCACTTGAAGATCTTGACAAAATTAAAAATGAGAATTTAAATCTGAAGGAAAATCTAAAAGAGGAAAACAAATGCATCAAGAAGCTGATAGAGAAGATCAAAAAATTCATAGAAAGACATAGAGAAGTTAATGAACAGCTAAAGAAAGAAAATTAAGGCATCACCGAACTAAAAATACAAGTGGAATAAAAGAAGAAAACTGATGATTTCCTGAATGGAGTGATACAAAGCAAGAATAATGAATGCACTAGACTTGAATAAGATTTGGTATATTTGAGAGTGGATTTGGAGAAAGCAAGAATTCGTGAGGATAAATTTAAGGTAAGTTCTACAATCGTTTCAAGATGAGTTAATTGTTGGAAAGAAAAAATATAAAGATAAAGGTGGTTTGGGACTTGAAAGACAAAAAATCTCTAAAGCATAACATACATCGATTGCAAAGAAGATTAGTGAATCTAGAAAAGATGAAGGCAAAAGGAACTATGGTGAGTGTCGGAATCAAAGAAGCAATGCTAGAAGACTCCCTAATAGACAACCAAATGCTCAAAGGTACCCATCTTTTAATGGTGTTTTCTTTTAATGTAATTTTGGGCATAAGGCTCTAGAATGTAGAAGTAGAATGAATCAGAATGTTGGATCCTTTACTTGACAATGTTTTGTATGCAATAAATTTGGACATAGAGCTGCTCAGTGCAAAATTCAGATGATGAATAGACTTAAAAATACTAGATCTTTCAATGGCTATTGTTATACATGCAATGTATTTGGACATAAGGCTAACCAGTGCAGAACAAGATTGAATGGAGGTTAGATTGGTTAGAGAAAAATTGTATTCTACAATTGCAATAAAATTGGACACATTTTAAAATTTTGTAGAAGTTTGAATGAAAGGAAGACTAATCTGGGAAAGAGGAACGTGACTATAAAGAAAGTTGATCTGAATGTTAAAAGTAAAGAAGGAAATGGAAAGAGTATGGATAAAGAAAGGAGAGATTAAGGACATGGGAGAATATGTAGCTATCTTCATTGCAGATGTTTCCTTTGATAGCTAACCTAGATCTATGGCTTAGGGGGAGCTTCACTAAAAATCGTATAGCACCCTTACTGATATGTTGTGTCATGGCTTGACACAAAGAGACAATATGGAGAGAAATATGGTAGATTTGTTGGTGAAAACTGTAGGAGAAAATATTTTAATGTAGAAGTTTGTGGAGCTTCTGAAGGTTGACTATGCATACAAGGTTTTGAAGTTTTCCAATATGAATCATTTATTGTCAAAATGGGTCAAATCAAGGAGTTAAAGTGTGCTTGGGAAGAAAAATTTATTTCAATATATGCATGTGAACGAGAAGTAAAGTGAAGATGAAGACTTGTGGAAGAATTTGATGCATCTCCCAATAGAAAATCATCAAAACCCTAATTTTCATTGAGCAAGTTTAAGAAGTATTTTGCATGCTCCTAGTTTTCTGAAAGTTTTATTTGAAAGAATTTTAGATGTAGTGGAAGGATTGAAGGTTGTAAATGTATTAGAGAGACCGCAACCTGAATTGAAGAGGCATTCTTGGAAAGTTCTATTGGAAGATTCGGTGGGTGCATTTTGTTGCACTCCCTTTGGATTTTTACCAACTAAAGATATCAATGCATACATTCGTGGGTGTATTAATGGAAAAAGTATTCCTTTCCTTAATTTGGGAATAATTAATAATAAATGAGCTTAATATTGCCTTGATTTAGTGTTGTAATATGTTTTACACATTCACATTAAGTCTAGTACCCTTTTAATAAAATGAACTTACTGATGCCTTATTTAGGGTGTTGTAAAGGATTTCTTTACAGTTTCACACTAATATAGGTCTTTAATAATTAATTGAGGTTAATTAGAGCTTAATTGGCTCCTTAAATTCATATCCAAGCCTAATTTATTGCATTTTCTAAAGAATAAATCCTGACATTCATTAATATGTTGCATAAAATTTAATTTGGCAAGGTTTGAGTCCTAGGATAGTGACCTGGGACCCATTCACCACTTGGTGAATGGGTGTCATAGGACCCCCTTTTTGCATAATATTTCATAATCCCCGAAATTGGTCGTAGTTAACTATGTTAGGACCCATTCGCCCAAGGTGGAAAATGGGTCCTCCTTAACTTAGGAAACCCATTTTAGGGTGTGTTTGGGTGGTATTTCAATAATTTCAAACCTTAGATATGATGTCGGCTTGTGTTATTTGGATTTTGGGATTAAATTTTAAGTTTAGTATAAATTTAAGGTTAATTCACTTAGTTAGATCCTAGATCTTCATAAGAAAGTAAGAGTACTTTCACAAGAAAATTATAGAGAATTCAAGAGCATTTCAAAGGAATTCAAAGGTAGATTATCAAGGCTTTATTGCAGCAATCAAAGATCATATCATCATGTCAAAGTCTTGCATCTTGTTGACCTAATGTGATGTTCTAGCATTGGTGATCAAGTTTAAGTCTTAAAAGCTATTATCCTATGTCAAGTTCATGATCAAGATCAAAGTTCCTTATGGACACTTCATGCTAAGTTTTAGATTTTCATTCCAATATTTAATTGGGGATTGGTGAGTTGTTACACATTGTTTTTCATTCATCTTTCCTTTATTCCTTGTTTCATTACAAGGATTAATTACCTAAACAGGGTTTGACCAAGGAAAACCCCTATCCTTGACAAAACAACAAATTTTTTATCTCTTCATGTGTGATTGTAGGTTTTGGATTGAAGATCAAGTGGAGAATAAAAGATGCAAAATTGAAAAGATTGAAAAGTTGCAAAAATTATCATCTTTGTTACAAGATCACCAAAAGTGCTCTATATAATTTATTTTTGACTTTCGGGAGCTGAACACCTAGGATTTGGGAATCTAAACATTGAATAAAAGATCCTAGAAATCACTTTTATAGAACCCTAGCATGGACACATTCACCACTGGGCGAATGAGTCCTTAGTGAGGCCCAAAACAACACTTTTTCAAGAAGGTATAGATTGTTTCAGCATCTTAAAACCTTCCTTATTGTTGTTATAATAGTTAAGATGTATTTTTTGTTTGTTATTTATGCATTTTTCCCCTCATAATTGAGTGAAATATAAAGCAGAAAAAGTAGGAGGTGAATGCATTTGATCAATCCATCATTTTGGGCCCCTCTTTTTTCTATGTTTCATTTTGGTGAACCTGGCCTCTTGAGCATTGTAATTTTATGATTTTGGGAGTCTCTCTTTTCATCCTAGGTTAGATCTTGCATTCATTTGCATTGAATTATATTGCATTTAGGGTGTCTTATTTTGCATTCAAATTTGCATCGCATCTAGGGTTTTAGAATTGCATTGTTTTCATTCTTTAAATCTAAAAAATACAAAAAAAATAAATAATCTTGCATATCATTTAGATCACATAAAATTTCATTTGAAAATGAAAACAAAATTGCATATCCAACTAGCTCTTGTAATTCATCACATTCTCACATTTTCATTTTGCATTTCACATTGCATTTACAAAAATTTGAACCTGAAACTTATTGTAGCATACTTGAATATGAAACTCATTAGAAAAAGCTTAAAAATTAGTAAAAATCAGTTTCAAAACCCTAATCTAGGACCCATTCACCCTAGGGAGAATGAGTACCTAATCAAACCTAGATCTGCATTTCTAGAATTCCAAAATTTCTATTTTATGCTTTTGTTTGTTGTTGTTACCTCTCTGTTTAAGTTTATTAAATTTATGTTTCATTAATTTCATTAGATCTAGCTTAATTTTCTTCATTTAGTGCATTGTCAAAATTCAAAATTGCATTTACAACATTTCACTTTCAATCTATTGCATAGTGTAATTAGTAAATTACCTTATTTAGAATCTAAAAATTGTATTCATACTAGGTCATTGCATTGCCTCCTTCCATTTTGGGTTTGCACACTAAGTTTATAAAACTTTTATGAGCTTTACAACTTGGTGTCCTATTAGAAATATGATTTTTGGACGTAGTTCAAGGCTCATGGCATCCTATGCTATACCATTTTCCATGGATCTTGAGTTTTCTAGCTCTCTTCCTAATAGTGTTGATAATCAACCCCCTATGGATAATAGTATGCATACTTCATTAAACATGAATTCCCTTCCTACAAAAAATATGCATGATGTTATTGATGTCCAAAAAGAGAACATAAAGTTACTTGATGAAGAAGTAAAAACTTTACAATACTTTGTGAGAGATGAATCTATTTTTAATCATGGTGTTCCCTTATAGGAAACTTACGAATGCTACTTAAATATGAACAAGGAATAGAATTTATGTGTAGCTTGGCTTATCTAATCAACAAAAAACTGCCTCCTCATCCACCTACCAATCCATCTCCCATGCATAAGAGAAAAGAACCAACAAACTTTGACCACTTTACTACTCCTAACACATCGTTTTCTGAAAAAGAAATGGGTTTCCAGATAGAAGAAGAAAGTGATGACAACATAGTGATCAAACCAAAGAAGAAGAAACCATGAATGCATGAACATAAAAATATTAAGTTACAACAGTTGTATGAACCTCCTAAATCTCTTTATAACTCATTACAATTATCCAAAACCAAGACAATTTTCTATACTCTTTTATGTTGGCAACTGATTAAATGGATGTGAAGGACCTACATTTTTAATGGTGGATTAGAAGAACAAGTATACATTGAACAACCAAAAGGTTTTTAGTTATCACATGATATTGATATAGTCTTTAGATTAAAGAAGGCATTGAATGAACTCAAACAAGCTCCTAGAGCTTGATATGAATGTTTGGATAAGTACTTGTTGTAGCAATGATTTAGAAAGGGTACTGCAAATAGTAACCTCTACTTCAAGGTTGAGGGAGAAAAAAATCTAATTGTGGTAGTGTATATTGATGACATAATCTTTGAAGGAAATGAAGGTATGTGCAAGAGATTTTCAGATAAGATACAAAAAAGAGTTTGAGATGTCAAGATGAATTTCTTCCTTGGATTAAAAATTAGTCAATTAAAGGAAGGTATTTTTATTTCTCAATCAAATTTTGTCAATTAAATGTTGAAGAAGGTTGAAATGGAGGATTATAAACTAGTATTTACTCCTATGATTACTGATTGTAAATTGAGAAAGAATGATGAATCTCCTAAGGTTCACATCAAGTACAAATCAATGATTGGTGGATTTGTAAACCTAATTACTACTGAAGATACAAAATATCTTGCATGTAGTGCATCTTGTGGCAAGATTTCAAGAAGATCTAATAGAATAACATGTTGCAATAGTTCAAGGCACTTCGGATTTTAGCCTATAGTATCCCAAGGATATTGATTTCTCTTTGAGTGCATATACAGATGTAGATTGGGAAGGCTATAAAAATGACAAAATAAGTACAAGTGGAGGTTATTTATTTCTTCGAAACATATTAAATTCTTTGTTGAGTAAGAAGTAGGATTCAATTTCATTATCTACTGTAGAGGTAGAATATATTGCAGCAACATCATGTTGTACACAAGTTTTATAGATGAAGCAAACATTGAAGTACATTAGAGTATCATATGATGAACCTATTTCTATCTTTTGTGATGATACAAGTGCTATCAATATTTAAATAACCCGGTGATTCATTCAAGAAAAAATATATTTCTATTTAGTATCAATTTCTAAAGAATAAGGTTGTAGAGAATAAGGTGACGTTGGAGTACATGTTCCTAGAAAGGATCAAGTTGCAGATATTTTCACCAAGGCTCTTCCTAAAGATACATTGAGTATCTTCAAAAGAAGTTAGGAGTTACTGTCCATTCTCCTTTCAACTATATGCATAAGTTGGTACATCTATCCAAGTGAGCATTCAAGGTTCATTCTTGGTCCTAGAATGATGATGAAGGCTACCTCTCAAGGGGAGTAGGTAGTAGTGTTCTTGTTTGGTATAGTCAAGGTGAGCATAACATATGATCCTAAGGGGGAGAGAGATATGAAAAGTAAGAGCAATACTATGTAAGTAGATGAAGTTGTGGAAATAGAGAAAATAGAAAGAATTGCTTGCAGGTGTTGCCTAAAGTGAAGCTTTCATGTGATGACAAAGAGATTTTTTTTACCTTAGGCATTGATGTCAAAGGGAGAGAGTGAAGTTTGGAAAATAGAGAAAGAGTGATGTTCGGAACTACTCCTCAAAAAAGAGGGAGATAATAGAAAAGGAGAGAGACAAGTATAAGTGATTCCCCAGTAAGGGGGAGTATTGTTTGATGTAGAGTTTCTTTTGCTATTGATGGTTTTTTAGAGTTGGTGTTGCCATCAATGAAAATGGGGAGATTGTTGCAAGTATGCTACAGTTGTTGTCATTAATGTCAATAGTTGGTTATTAATTTCAACCTCCAGTATATTGCACTATATTGTCTTTGGTGTTGTCACTGATCTCAACCTCTTGTGTGGTGTTGAGAAGATATTGTATATGGGGAGATTCTTTGTATTTCAAGTGTTTTATATATGTTTAGGAGATGTTTCTTTTGTTGCTGATGTTGTTGGTTCACTTGGTTTCCAAGTGTTTTTGAGAAAATTAGAATTAAAGAGTGTACAAAGTGATAGAGGCGTATTCATTGTTGTGCTCCACATTTATTCATGGTTTAAGATATCCTTGTGTGGCTCCGATATGATGATCATTTTTTTTTCAGAGGTGTTATATCGAGAGTTTTATATTTTGGATCATGTGAAAGAGGAAGTTTTGTTTGATAGTGTGTTTGTCTATGAAGAAGGCTATCTAGGAGAAATGAGATTTCTCCACATTTCTCTGTATTATGGTTTCTTGTCTTGTAGATTTTGCAACATTCTTATACTATCTGTGTTTATCTTTGCTTAGATTTTTTGGTGTTGAGTTTCTTTGCAACCTTAGTTTTTATGTTGGAGTTTAGTGGTAGTGCATCTTGATATGCATGATGAAATTATTCTTTATTTCAAGTAGTTGTGGTAGTGTTGCAGTGTAGAATATTGATGTTGGAATATTTTGGGATGTTTTGTGGTTGTCTTGAAGTGTTTTTTTTATGGTCCACATGTTTTTTTTGGACTTGGAGAAGCATGTATGTGGTTGCTTGTTAGTCTTAGTGCAAGTTTGGCTGACCTATTTTTAAATTTATCATCTTAAGAATTAAATCCATGATCTATTATACATGTCACCGTTTTTATCAATGGCACCTAAGGTAGAGATGGAATAAGTCATAGATAACAAAATCCTCAAGGACTACAATACGGCCAAAAATGAAATTCTAAGGATAAAAGGTCCCCAAAAATGTTGAGATAAGAAAAGATGAGAAGAATAATAAAAAGAAATGGAGAGATCTTAATATATACTGGACACAAAGTAGTAATACACACCTAAACAATGAGACAAGGAACAAGTTTATCAATTATATGAATTATAAACTGGTACCAAAAAGGCAGCCAAATCCTATTTGTGACAACAAGGAGAACATTAACACCATGGTATATCAATGTCAGAAGATAATTCATCCTAGGGTGCTTGCAAAGTACGCAATATTTAAGGGTATAAAGGTAGTTCCCAAATTCATTAGTGCTTGATCCTTTTTTGTGTATTTTAATTATAATATTTTTTACTAGGTTTTGAGTCATTAATAAATTCCAATGAATTTATTCATTTTATCAAGTGTTTAATATTAGAGAATTTTTTATTTTATTTTTATAGTGTAATTCTTTTAGCTTGAATAAATCATTTCTATCATCAATATTTTGTTGAATAGTATTTATGATATTTTACAATCTTCAATATAATGGGATACTTTATCATCAATATTTTGTTGAATAGTATTTATGATATTTTACAATCTTCAATTAAATGGGATACTTTATTTTATTGTTGATATATGTATTTCATACACGAAATTGATATATTTTATTTTGATTGTGGTAATAAAATTTAATTATGATAAAAAAATATTCATTTGAATTTCATAATTTATTCTTTCCATTTGTTAAAAACTAAAATATCTTAAAATATGTTTTAAAGATGTACATGGTTTATGATTTTATTGGGATTGTATGTATTACTCATTTCATAGATTTCTCATTTATTTTAGCTGATTTCGAAACACAATACCTTTCCATTGCTTCCCGAGAAAACAAGACAAGCACACTTTAAAAAAGTAGGCCAAAATTGTTTGGAAGATTTATTAGTTTGTGTTGCATTTATTTCTGAGAATGTTTGTAAAGAATCATTAGCCAGACAAATACCACAAACACTACCACTTCATCTAACAATGATATTTCTGTACCTAAAATGAGCAAATACATATGCATTGAAACACTGCAAGACACATCACAAAACAACGTTGTTATGATGGAGAGATTGAAGCATGAACCACAAACACCTACAATGACTTCCAAAGACTTATCCCAAAGTGGCCTGATCAAATATTTTGAAAATTTTGATAGCTTTTTCTTCAAGAAAAAGCCTACTATCTAATTATGAAGCATCATTGAGTATATGGTTGTGTTAAAGATGACATTTCATATTAGGAAATGTTATACAAGTAGTCTAGTATAGAATATTTATTTTATTTAATAAAATAATTATACATACTATGTGGAGTTGTTAGAAATTTTTGACATGCCCCTAAACTATAGAGAACACTAAAATAAACTATAGATTTATGTCAAAAAGTGGAGGAGCATAACTCATTCAACATGAGGAAATTAAACAGTTCAAAAAAAATTTAGTATTTGCAAAAGGTATATAAAGTTATGGTTATAAAATTTGTGGGCCTACATCGTCATTATTTGAGAAATGGGAAAGCATCATATATAGAAAGAAAAAGATATTGAAAAATAAGCATTTATCAATTCTAACACTTATAGGTATAAAAATTTAAAAAGAATAAATGAGATTATTAATGAATAGAAAAAAATTTGAAAGGGACCATAATTTAGTATAGACATGGAATTCTTTTTGTTAGCATCTTGTTGAAGAACTATTTCCCATTAAATATTATGAAGATGAAAACACAAAATTGCAACATTTGTATCAACAAATTCTATGACTGCTCTCCATGCTTTCATAAGAACACTCTTAAGCAACACAAATTACTAAAATATGTAAGTGGACCTGAATTTGGATAAAACTGAAATTCCTATTTTATAATATACCTAAAATTGAAGCCAATACACAACTACAATATATACATAA
>VDFB02389047.1:0-71628 GCA_007258455.2 Sequoia sempervirens
CAAAATGCGCCCAAGGGAGGTTGAGAGCATGAAAAAAGTTCTAAGTATAAACTTTATCCTCCTCCACTAGTGAAATGCGCCCATGCAAGAATCAGCCAAGAGGAAAGTCAAAGGAGTCAAACATTTTCATCCTGCATGAGGGGTAAAATGCGCCCAAAATGGGCCACATGAGGAAAAAAGTTGGAAGTTGAGGAGTCACTTGAGAAAAACGTTGGGAGTTTCATCCTCCATGCATGCTGAAATGCGCCCACATGCTAGCAAGAAGCATAAAAAATTTCTAAGGCAAACTTGTCCTCCTCACCCCTTGATATGCGCCCAAAAGGAGAGGAAAAGTCAACAAGTCAAAACGTTTTCATCCTCCACCCCCTTAGAAATGCGCCCATGCTTTAAACTTCATCCGCCTCACTATGTGAAATGCGCCCATAAGGCTAAGAGGTCAACAAGTCAACAAAAGTTCATCCTTCAGCTTATGCAAAATGCGCCCAAAACAGATCATATGATGACAAAAGTTTTAAATTTTTTCTTGACCCCACCACATATGCGCCTAAGGAAAAGATAACGCCTATGTGGCATCCCCTTGAAATGCGCCCATGCTTAAAGTCAAAAGTCCACATGAGTATCTTGGACGCGCCATGAAGACAAGGTAAAGTGGAGTAGAGGAAAAGGAGTTAAGGCGTTGAAGGTGTAAGGTAATAAAATATTCCCCATGATGTGCCAAATGCGCCAAGACACAAGATGAATAAAAGGAAATATGTAAGGCGTGGCTGGTGTCCTCTGGCATGTGCTAGGCGCCAAGGGTGATGGGAGTTATAAGGTGAAGTGAAATATTGTTGGGCGTGGTAAAGTATTATTCTTCTTCAAGTATCATGTGCGCCTAGGGTGAATGAAGTGTGTTAGGCGTTGAAAATATTTTCCTAGGCGTGATTCTTCTCAAGTGTGAAATAAAATATGAGATGAGTGACAAGATGATTGCTAGGGCGTTGGAAATTTTATAGAGAATAAAATGCAAAGGATGAATAATGCATGCCAGATGAAAAATAAATTCGCATGCCTCTTCAAGAAAAATTCTAAGTAAGTTGATTTTCCTCATGCAGATGATCAAAGTTGAGGAAAATAAAATTTTACGCAAAATTTTCAAGGATTCAAAAATTCTAAGGTACGTAATATTTTTCTCCCCTTAGAAAAAATGCCTAAGTCCGAGAGAGATGTTACGGAATTTTCCTTGAAACATGTTAGAAGGCCAGAGATGAAGTCGAACGTCGTACCCAAGATTGATAAAAATTTTCCAAGTCAGAGCAAAATTCTCAGAGGGGATCGAAGAACGAGAACAAAATTGTTGAAAGAATATTTTCTAAGGTTCAAAATTCAAGAAAATCAAATGAACGCGTTCGTTGGGTACCCATGGATTCGAAGCGTTTCGGAGAAAATTTTCTTCTGGGTATCGAAGATTGTCGATGAGGAGTTGATTTTAAAGCCTTCCATGCTTCGCTGCGGCCTTCAGGATGGATATTTTTGATGGGCGCCAGGTTGATGAATTTCCTAAGGGAGATGTGAAAATTTTCTAAGGCAAAGGTGAAGAAAATGTGTTTTCAAGGTGAAATTCTCCAGATGATGAATTTGAAAGGAACTGCCTAGGTACATTTGCTCAAATCCTTCGTGAAGATAGTTTTCTTGAGCCAGAGATGTTGTCAGAGCTTCAGCAGGTGAATGAATTTCTCAAAGATGATACGCCCTTGAAGAGGGTGGATTGAAAATTTGGCTAAGGCACGAAGAATCTGAATGCGAAGGCGACGGACACTGGGAAGATGGAACGTGAAAATCTTGGTAAGTAAGTTGAGTTTATATTGTGAAGTGTTCTAATGCTTCTCTCCTTGCTTGTTTTGCAGGAGGAACGTTGAAGCCTGAGCACGATGTCTGGAAGTGGTGAAGCACGATGAAGATGAGTTTCACATGAAGAAAGAAAAAGTTGCAGGAAATTGGCTAAGTGTTAACTCAAGTGACAAAGATGAAGATCCTCAAGTGGAAGAAGTCAAAGAACAAAGTCAAGAAAGAAGATCGAGAACAGTGTGAACGCGTCTACAAATGGAATCTTCTAGAAGGATGATGGTGGACATTATGGCGCATTTATTACCCCACACTCCTCTGTGGCGGTTTTTAGGGCAATATTATTTAGGGCTGAGGTGGCACGATTCTGGCCACTCTATTGATTGTAACCCTAGCCGTCTTTTGGGACTTGGCTAGCTATATAAAGGGGGAGTCCCCCTCATTTGTAAGGCATTAGATTAGACATTGGAATAGTAGACAGTAGACATTGAGAGAGTATTAGCATTAGAATTAGATAGTGTAGCATTGTAGAGCATTTTTTTTTTTTTTTTAGAAGAGAGAAAGTTTTCCCTTTGAAAACTTTTGAGGAGATTGTTGTGTAACACATTTTATGATAATAGATCTTTTCATTGATGATGGAATTCGTCTTGTCATGAAATGCTAGCAAGGTTTCTTCTTCCTTTCGTATCCAAGTAGCTTAAATTCATGCAAGTAGCTTACTTTGGTGTGTGGTGTTTTACTAAGATAGCTTCGCTTTATTCCATACCACTAGCGGCTTGTTGATGATAAGTTCGCCTTGTGTGGTCAACTGGACCTTACCTTGAGTTTAACTTCAGTTGTGATTTATATGCTTATATGCTACCGCTGTGATGGTGTATGCATGTTAAGTCATAATTTGAACATCTTTGCTATTTCCTTGAAGATTGCACCGATTTCCCATCGAGGCTGTCCGACCTGAAGAAGTAAACCGGCTGAAGTCTATTGAAACAAAGCTCCACATATCCTCGTGATTTAGAATAGAACATAACTTCTAGGCCCCTACACCTTTTAAATTCAGTCATTCGCCAGAATTAGGAAACTTGTGCTTACCCGCCAAATCATTTGAATCACACGAAAGCCCTTAGTCTGCTGTTTGTTGTTAGCCGTCGAACAATTGTGTAAGTCCCCTTGACATACCAGCAATATCACATCAAGCCAAACTGAGCCTATTCGCACTCAAGGAACCTTTGAGTTGAAAGCATGATCTTACTCGCAATCTTAGCATGCTGAATACTTTGTTCAAGAGAGGATAGAGCGTCCGTTGGGAGACTTTATTCTGTGTTGGTGCGGTCTCAAAAACCACATCAACACACCGCTCTAAAGTCTTGTTCAGCCTTAGAAAACTCCAACTGAGAGTAATACTCGTGAATATGCTATACACCAAGAGTCTCGTTAGTCTTCAGGTGTCTAATATTTCCTTGAGGCAACCAAGTAAACCAAGTAGGACACCATGTGAAACTCGTGGATCTTGAGGAATCCAGTAATTTGCTGGTGAAGGCACTCGCTGATCAACATGGCCCAGTCAAAGTGCTCCGAACCGTCTAGGATCCTAAAAATGATGCAAAACATCCATGGTTGGAAAGTACTAGCCTCTTCCTGACCTGTAACCTGATTGAGTAGAGTTATCAAAACAACAACTTCATCCTTGAACTCACCGCGACCAACCTTTTTAGGCATGTTAGTCTTCTGTATTTTCAGCCACTTCTGGGCAACTTTCCTCTGTGAATGCTCTTGATCTTAATACCATATCTTCTCACAAGCCTCAATGACTACAGTGAAATTATTTGAACGCGGAGGAATAGCAAAACACTTTTCTACGTCCCTCGGCTTAAGGCTGCAAATGACTCTCCCATCAGCTGATCTGATTTGTTGGGTAGACGGATCATAATGCTTGATGCAAGCAAGAACAAACTCGAGATCAAAAGCTATGATGGGAATAGAACCTGCTGCTAGCAACCCAGAACGTTCAAGATTCTTCACTGTATTGCTACTAATGACCTCCAAACTACTCAGATTCACCACTAGATAAACATGACCTAAGTCTGTATCTGAAGTTTTCACAAAGTCATGCATAAGGACCGATTTGGTCTTATTATCTATGGGATTGAACTGCATTTTGAAAATGAGGACTTTTGACTATGAAGTTGGGTATGTTCGAACAACTTTCCGAAAACGTTGAAAAAGCTTTGGACAAGGCTAAAAATAGCTCGTTGCGGGAAAAAATTTCGGATTTTTTCTGAAACGTGGGTTTTGTGCAGAATCGAATTTGAAGCAAACCCAGATCAATAAAAATTTGAAAAAGTAAGTTTTAGCTAGGCATGTGGAGACTTTTCAGTCGAGAAAAGTAGGGGTTCTAGAGCTCACTCGGGGCAATTTTTCCTAAGAAAATCTGGAACATTGGTTTTGTGCAGAACGAAAATCTAAGGCAACCCAGATTAGTCGATTTTGAAAAAGAAATGTTTTTGACCCACATGCAAAGAAATTCTCAAAAAAAAGCACAGAGCTTTAAAATAAAGCTACGGGGCAATTTTCTCGAAAAAAATCTAAGACATGGGTTTTGCTGCTGATGCTGAAATATGCGAACCCAGATGATCAGTTTCTGAATATTTTGTCGTTTTCTTTGACATGCAAAGAATACCTAAAATGAGAATAGAAGAAATTAGAGAAAAGATAGAAGTTTTTTTTTTTCTGTTTTTGCTTCTGTAGAAAATCGCCTATGCTTGACTAAGATCTGATGAAACCTGCATGCAATGAAAATTCTGACTATGGAAAAATGATCTTCCGAACACACTGAAGCTGATGCTAAAAAATTGAATCGAAATCACCCTCAAATCTTCTGTGGTCATGAAAATTCACCTTTGCTTGAACTCTGGTATGAGTATAATGGCGATTTTGAAGACTTAAATAAATAATATTCAAGCTAAAAATCGTCCATCCTCATGCAAGAGGCACCACCTCATAAAATATTAAATTTAATCATGATTGGACCATAAATATTTGACTTTACTCTGATTGGAGCTTTGAAAAGCTAACTGAAAGTTGAAAAATCCCTAAAAAGAGCGCTACCTTTAATTAATCCAATTAACTCACCATGCAATTCAATTAACTGAACATACATGCTAAAAATAGTCCATTTTAAGCAACTCAAATAATCCCCTCAAAGTCGAATTTTTAAATATTAAAATAATATTTGTAATCCCACCTTTCATGGGCGCCTCTTCAACTTGAGTTAAAAAAGTCAACCTTTGACTTTAGGTGATTTTCTAGACTGTCATTTTTAATGAAAATCTGGATTTTCAACTCTCGCCGGAGCCTCTGTTCAAGCACTGACTCTGATTGACTGCCATCACCAATTAACTGGCTGATAGTTGCGTTGCAGAGCAGGATAAAAATTGACAAAGTCATCCCTTGAGACTGCAATCCATAAAACTAAGATCTGAGGCCTCAAAAATCCAAGTGCCCCTGGCAAAAATGGCGCTTTTGACCTCAAACTTGGCCAAAATTTCATCATTTTCGATCACTAGAAGGTAAACTGACCCTCTCGTATCTCGTGCTCGGCTAAGTTTCATGACTAACAAACTGGTTCACTGCGGAGCTAACACCATTCCACATAACAACTGAAAGAAAACACTTAATCAAAAATCATCATCTAGAGGTTGAAAATTAAAGGCGCCTTTTTCAAAATGTGCTCTTTTTACTCTAAAGATAGCCATTTTCTCAATTGGCTAAAATATCACTAAACCTCCGGCTGCAGGCTGCTAAGTCAGCTTCTGATCTGATAGAGACAGGCAATAGAGAACTAGACGTAACACGGATAGGACAAACATCTGATATCACTAGAAAAGAGGCATTTAAGGCTCCAAAAGCTTGGGCGCCTTTTGAAAAATGTGCTCTTTTGCTTTTTCCTCAGACCTTCCGACCAAGATTTAACCCTTAGTTCGTCTCGTGATTCCAGCTTCTCAGCAACTCTGATTGACGTGTTGACAGATGCAACGCGAAGCTGGACTAGGCATGAAACAAACCTCAAAGGTGTCATTTGATCTGAAACCTTGATCTAGTCCCTCAAAAAGATGGGCGCCCCTGGCTTAGAGACGTGCCTTTCCTTCCAGTGTTGGCCATTTTTTCATTTTTCTCATTACTAGTTGTATCTCCCATAACAGGTGCTAAACACGTCCTGCTGACTGGCTGGATAGCTCATCGCAAAGCTGACAGGATCCCAAACAAATGTTCTTGGAAGTGATAAACCTCAAAACAAAATCTGATCCTCCAAAAGCTAGGGCGCCTTTTCCAAAAAGTGCTCTTTGCTCCAAAGTTAGAAAAATTTGATGAATTTCATCCAGATTTTGAATTTTCCAAAATTCTCCAGTATCTTCACGACATCAGACTGACTCAAAGACCATACTTGAATTGCCCAAAAACAAACTTCTGACATCATTTAACTAGGTTTAAACAATTTTAAGCAAAATGCCTTAGTGAAGCAAAAAATTTGGTTTGGGTACAACATTAGGCCCCGTCTGGTGACCATGTCAAATACTTACGCCATAGGAGAACCCGAGATTCTCTGTGTTTTGTAGACCAGTAACTTACCCATTGGACATATGGAGTCAGGACTTTCCCTAATCACCTAAAACACGACATAACATCACAGAACGGGGAAAAACATCACAACATAACGATAAAACATAAAAAGCACTTACAAAAACTTACAAAATAAATCACTCCTCCCCCGAAGGGTTGAAGTGCTTGAGATATTGTCCACTGTAAAGAAGAGGAGAAGCCTTCCATCCTAATGTGAGAGAATATAGGTATTCTCTCCTACGGATTCATGGATCTGAAAGGGCCCCAACCACAAGGAATCAAATTTACCATGCATTCCTTTAGGTTCATGCCTTTTGTCCCACAAAAGGACTTGATCGCCGATTTCGAAGTCTCTCTGACGAGCCTTCTTGTCAAAAATCTTTTTCACTCACTCTTGATGCTGAGTGATTCTATCAACAACCTCCGTCCTCTCTTCTTCAAGCTTCATCAAGTACAGTATCCGTTTCTGAATAGGATCGTTGAACTCTTCATCCTCCATTGTAGATGCCAGCTGTAAAGCCGACAGCTCCAATGTGATGGGAAAAACCGCTTCTGTAACATACAAAAGTATTAAAGGCGAGGTGCCAATGGCTCTTTTGGGAGTAATTATATCAGCCCAAAGAGCGTCATATAACTTTGTGTGCCAAGCCCGCTGATTTGATTCAATCAGCTTATGCACAATTGTGACGATGTTCTTATTTGATGACTCGGCCTATCCATTACCCTGAGGGTAATAATCTGATGAATGTGACAGCATGATGCTATGATCAAAACAAAAACTCAAAATCTCCTCTGACGAGAAGCATGTTGCATTACCGGCCACAATTTTACAAGGCACTCCGAAGCGTGAAATAATGTTCTCCTTTAGAAAGTTGCAAACCACTTCGGAAGTAGCTCGTTTCGTAGGAACTGCTTCAACCCAGTTCGTAAAATAATCTGTTGCTGTCAGGACATAGACATTCCCTTTGCTAGAATTCGGGTTGATAGGACCTACAAAATCAATACCCCTTTGCTGAAATGGAGCATCAGTGATAACTGGCCTAAGTGGAGTAGCTGCCAATCTGACTTTGCCAGCAAACTGCTGACATAGCTGACACTTATATACCCATTCATACGTGTCGCGGAAGATAGTCAGCTAATAAAACTGTGCTCGTAAGATTTTGAATGCAGTGACCCTCAATGAAAAGTGTCCTCTGCATGCTTGACTATGAAAAGCATCCAACAATCTCTGTTGCTGGTCTCTACCGACGCATAAAAGGAAAGTTCCGTCAAGCCCACACTTGTACAAAACGTTATTTACAAGCACGAAGTTCTGTGCTTTCAACTTCAATGTTCTTCTCTGTTGTTTGTCCATGTGACGTGGACATTCTCCTCCATATGTTGAATAATACCACAAGGGTGTGTACCATTCCTCCGCAAAATCAACAAATAGGACCAAAGGAAGGTCCTCTTCAATTTCTTGTTAGGATCAACTTCACCATTGCTCTGAAGCTTGTGATCTCCATCTTCTGCCAATAATCGACAAAGACCTTGCCCGCAGACAAGCTTGGTCGGCTTGATTTCTAGATCATATTCTTGAAATTTTGCGATCCAATTCCATCTTTTCGTGCCCATCTCCTGTTGAGTTAGCACACTTTTAACAATTGGATCGGTGACAAACACCGTTGTATGAGAATTCACGAGATAAAACCTGAAATTCTTGATAGCTCTGACAATAGCATACACGTTCTTCTCAATCTAAGAATAGCGCATCTCAGCATCCTTAAAATTAGAACTCAAGAAAGCAATTGGAGATTCTCCTTCTTTGCTGAGCTTCTGTGTCAAAATAGCAGACAGCATGTGCTCCAAAGCATAACAATAGAGGATGAAATCCTTCTGAAAGTCTGGCCGAACCAACACTGGTGCATTAGCAATAGCTTCTTTGATTTTAATAAAGGCCTGTTTGCCTTCTTCTGTCCACACAAAAGTGGATGTCTTTTTCATCATTGCTGAAATCTCCTTTATCAACTCTGAGAAATCAGGTACAAATCTCCAGATAAAGTTAACTTTTCCGAAAAAGTAGTGCACCTGCGTTTTGCTTGTAGGAAGAGATAGGTTCCTAATTGAATCCACCCGACTCGGATCAATTCTGGTTCCCTCTTTGGAAACGATGTGGCCAAGTAACTTTCCTTCCATCACCGCAAAGATGGTCTTCTTTGGATTCAACGATATCTTGTGATACCTGCATCTTTCTAACACTTCCACGAGATGTGAAAAATGATCATCCCGTTTATCTGAGAAAATGGTTAAGTCATCAAGGTAGACGACTATAATCTTGTCCTTGAGATCCCCAAACGCCAAATCCATGGCCCTTTGAAATGTAGCGCCGGCATTGATAATGCCAAAAGGCATCATTTCATAAGCAAACATCCCCCACAGCGTGGTGAAAGTTGTCTTTATCTGATCTTCCTCTGCCACGACAATCTGATTATAACCAAAAAAACCATCAAGAAGTGATAGCATCTCTGATTCGGTGACTGTCTATAAGGTATGTTCCATGATCGGTAATGGGTAATTGTCCTTCCAAGACGATTGATTCAAATTCCTTAAATCTACGTAAATTATGATCTCACCGTTCTTTTTGCGCACAGGAACTATGTTAGACACCCAGGTGGAATGATGAATAGGAAATATTATCTTTGAGTCCACCATCTTCTGAATCTCCGCGTAGATAGTACCTTGGGTTCGCAGATTGTAATGTCTTTGTTTCTGCCTGAAAGGCTTGACATCAAACTTCAGAGGAATTGTATGTGAAAATTCTATGGGCGCGAAGACTTTCAAATCTTCATAAGACCAAGCAAATACATCCTTATATTGCTTGAACAAGGCGATAAACTTCTCAGTCTCTTCTGGAGTACAACATTTGCCTAAATTCACAAACCGAGGCTTGTCTTCAGTGCCTATGTTGACTTGATTGTATTCTGTAGAAGTATTAACACCTTACCTCTTCTGATCTTGGATGTATCGGTCATGCCTGTCAAAAATATCTTCTAAAGATACAAAACCCTTGGGAATTTGATTTCCTTTCAGTTGTATGATCCCAGATTCTGTAGCTTCAGAGTCTTCAACAATTGACTCTTTGAAAGGAGTAGGACTTCCTTCAAAGAACAATTCTTTGTAGTTATCTCCCATGACGAGAAGTTCTTCAATATCATCAACGTCATCAAAGACTTGCCAGTTGTTTGAGTTATCTAGTATAGCTGGCCTGTAAATCAGCTCAATAGCAAATGAATTCTGACGAAAGTCAGAGTTTGGCATGAAAAGAGCGACTGACACTACAAGAGCATCAGCTTTGCTATTTCCGTTCTTGGAATGTATTTGATGTTAAATGCATCGAACCAGTCGATAGCATTTCACACCCTTTGCTTGTAGAATTGAAGGCGATTCTTTCTAACATGAAACTGATCTCTGACCTGTTTAACAATCAACTTTGCATCCCCTTCAACTTTGAGCAGTTTGATCCCCATATCCTTCGGGAGAAATAATCACTACTCCCGCTCCTGAGCCTGATGTTGAGCAACTGTCGTCGAACTGCATTGTCCACATTCTAGATTCTTCATTTGACAATTCCGTGGAAAGTGCAAAATTCTAACAATTTTCAGTTACTTCTAACTGTTGTGAATCAGACTGCACCCGAACGCTTGAATACTTAAATTCAGCAATCTATTGAAACATTGGATCAAACTCAGGTTGTGGGTGACCTATAACGAGATTGAACCTCCGGATTCTAGGCCGGCTTCCTATAAGATTCTCAAATTAATAACTGGTAACTTGTTGGAAAAGGGATAGAAGTATGTAAAAATGCACAAAAATTGTAAATTAAAGGTGATGCACCTAACTGGAAATCTAATTGCAACCTAACTCACAAATAATCACTCAGCACTTTAATTCGCACAACTTGATTTGATAGCTCAATCACCTGAATGCTTTAAACAGAGGCTTTAATTTAATGCAATATTGAGGGAAAACGAGGTTTTCACGACTAAATTGATTAATCAAGTACATGCATAGTGTATAACCAGTCAACTTAAACTAAATTGCATACAGATATGTGAAAAAGATAGAAAAATCAGAGGTTTCAGAACTACAAACACAGTAATTTCATGATCAAATTCCTCACAATAACGATGCCTGAAACTTCGAAGGAAAATTTGAAAATACTGAAAATTAGAAGGAATCCTTTGCAAATCACAAACTAATGAACCTATAAAACACTGCTGTATTAATCTGAAAACTGAATTTGAGTTACAAGATGATTCACTTTGCAGAATGCAAAGGCTGAAAAACAAGAACTCCAGGAAGAAAGATAAACTTTTTCCAATATATACAATAAAATGCAACTTCAAAGTGCATGAAAATGAAACTGAAAGCTCACTGAACATGAAAAATCCATCCCAAAATATCTCCTCACAAGCAAAGAAAAAAACCCATAAAAACGAGAGTCGGAACTGAAGCAAACTGAAGTTAAACAGTTGCAAACTCCTCTCCTCAATGTGCATGATCAAAATATTTCGAAAACTGATGTTGAACTGAGGTTATGTCTCAGGAATCTTCATCAACTACTCCATCTTATCTTTGCATGATCTGCTGACTGAAAATAAACTGAAGTCTCCATCTTTGCATGATCTAAACCTGAGTTCACCTTAGTTATTACTTTTGCATGATTTTTTAGAAAAGGTAATTGTTTAATTTAAACATTAAAGGTAATCAATCGATGATTATTTTAATATTTAATACGTGAAAGTTCTCCTCTTCATACATCACATGTTAAATATTAAGGTAATATTATCCTTAATATTTAATTACAATTGTTATTTTTTCTCAATTATCATGCAAAGGTAAAACAACCCTCCACTTAGAATATGCAAAGTATTCTTGAGTTTGACATTCCATCTTCAAAGTCACGGGGTCCTCAATTGATTAGGTCGATTGTCTAAAAGACAAGACCATGAAATCTCGAAAATGTGAAATAATTTTGATTTTCAAACATAAGTCAAAAAACTACATCATTCAAATTAGGGATTTTGAGAACACTCAACCCTAAAATTCATTATTCAATTCGCATCTTGGGTTTTGGAGAGAAAGACAGCAAGTTGTTGTGCCACCATGCCTGGGTTTGAGCTTGATATTCTGGTAATTTTGGAGTTTCTCGAGGTCAAAATGCAATTAAGAAACCTAAAAAACTCTGCATTCTCTCATTACAGGTGAGCTCTGTTGGCGTTTAAATTCGCACCTCTGGAATGCGGATTTGAAAACGGACAGCTATGCACAGATAAACTGCTCTTCAAATTAGGAGGGGAAGCTCCCTCTTGCTGATGGTGTTTGAAAGAAAGTAAACTAAAACTAAGTTGCCTATCTTTTGGATCAGCTTAGAGCACAAGGTTTTTAAACACAAACGCCGCAGCTGAGATTTTCTGATAAGAAGTTCAACTACGACTAACCTAGACTAAAGACGTTCCTAACCTCTCAAGTAATAGCGAGCAAGAGAAGTTAGAAATTAACAAGGTAGATTCTCTGACAAAAATACTTCAATAATCTTCTTCCAACGAACACCTACACACTTCACTGCAAGCTGAAATAAAGATCATAAAAGTAAAACATAGATAACGGAAATCTGAGATTTTGGACCAAGGCAAAAGAGGCTCATGATTTTATTACTCAAATCTCTGAAACAAAGCTCACTTCTAACATGCCTTGAATAAGAAATTGCAGCTAAGGAGGCTTGCAAACTTATTCTTAACACAATAGAAAACAGCAATCTCACTAACTCCTTGTTGGCTAAAGAGGCTCAACAATTTGCTTATTACAACACAAATGAACAATACTTGAGCAACAAATAGAAGGCACAATAGGCTCAGCGTTTTGTTCTCATAAGCACGGGTTCCAACTAAGTGAACTGTGAATAACAACTTGCTGCAATTCAGGCTCGCAATTTGCTATGACAATAACCGTTAAAGAAACTAAATGAGCAAAGGCTCTTATTTATAGAGAAGCGGAGGAGTAGGGAACCCTAAAATCTCCTTGCTTTCACAATCTAGGGCTTGCTCAGCAAGCAAGCTTTATTACTAAATCTAGAAAGATAAAACCCTAAAAGCAGAAAAAGCGGGAAGCCAACTATACATCTTATCTTCTTTCTATCCTCAAAGAATGGATAAGGATTATTCCAAGAATAGAAAGAAAGCTTCTAGAAGAAAGCTGCTTTAAAACTCGATCACATCCGCTAGGAAGTTTGAGATTGTGTCCCGGTTCGGTGCATCTATACCATCAACAGCAAAACACCGCTTTTCAAGAATATCTTCAGCATCTGCAATAGATCTCAGGAAATCTTCGATCTCATTGGCCGCTTTATTGAACTTTGCTGACATCATTGAAATATGACCTATCCTTCCGCCAACTGGGCTGCAACTATGAACAACATTCTGGAACTAATTTTGCACCTCCTCAAGCCCGGCAAGAACCATCTTCACATGTATTTATCTTTATGCATATTCCACATCTTTTCACATTCATCCCTCGAAAGAGTTACGCTTTCAGCCCATGGGGAATGGAAAAACACCTTTCGACCATATCGAGGGCTTTAGATCTGCAAATCAACTTCTACCATCCCTGACTGGATCTCCCTAGTAGCCGGGTTGTAATGCTTAATGCAAGCGATTACGAACTCAAGGCTCTGGCGATATAGGAATGCTGCTGCTAGAGGAGTCCGAATGACCCAGTTCTTGATTGAAGTGTTGCTTGCTCTCTCCAAGGGATGTAGGTCGAACACCGGCTTGACATGATGCAAGTCTGTCTCAGCTGTTTTGATGTAATTGTGAAAGAGAGCTGATTCGGACTTGAAAACATTAGGAGTGTACTCCATTTCAGAAAACTCGAAGAATGACTGTAAACTCGCCTTGGTTCAGACAAGTCTTGTGCAATTTCTATTTTTAGAATGCTGATTTTTTTGTGCTCCAACGGACGAATTTTTGAGAAATTTTTCTGAGATATGGGTTTTGTTCAGAATGTCGATGCAAGACAACCCAGATCGTCCGTTTTTGAAAATCTTGAATTTAGCCTGAAAAAGCAGCAAACCCTAATTTCTTCAATTTTTCCCGAAAAAAGCTGGCATCTGGGTTTTGTTCAGAATATCATTAGAAACGGACCCAGTTGATTGAAATTGCAAAACTCTGACGTTTAATCGAAAAAGCAGCCAACCCTAGCTTTTCAAAAAAAGCTGCGATATGGGTTTTCTTCAGAAGACTGATTGGAAAGGACCCAAATGGCTGAAATTTGAATGCACTGAGGTTTTCACAGACATGCAAGATAAAAGCACCTGCTGCAACTTGATGAAGTTCTTGAAAAATTATTCAGAAGATGGAGGCAAAAAGACCCAGATGACTGAAAAATTGAAAGCCTTGGCCTTCTGCTTGAAAAACTTGATCTTCTGGAACAAAAAGCTTGAAAAAAGCAAGGGTTTATGTTTGCTGGTCTGAAAAATCTGATGTAAAACCAGCAACTATGGATTCTTGAATCACAAAAATTCTTCAAACTTGCTGCTCCAACTTTCTCGTCTGGATGCTACCTGCAAAAATAATGAAAAATACATGAAAAAGAAGTGTTAAATAGACTTAGGGTCTGATTTAGGTTTTGCTTTCTTTTTTGCTTTTATTTCAAAACCCTAAATCTCAGCCCCTTGAATTTGGACGCCATCTTCCTCTTCTCACAAATTTTGAAATTTTGAAAATCTTCAAAAATCTTCTAAGGCATGGAACTTTGGGCGCCTTTCTCCAAGAGGGGCGCTCAACTTCACCAGTGTTAGTCAAAATTTCAACTTTTTTAACTTTTCTCCATTTTGGCAAGCTACTTCGCCTCTGATTTCCCATTGACAGATCAACCCGACAGGCGAGCTGAATGATTCATGGCGGAGCCTGACTGATTCTGAAGAAGACCTTCTGGAGGCACCTCCGGCTAAAAACTTGATTTTGACCTCCGAATTCATGAGAGGCTTTTCCTTCTAGGGGCGCCCAACTTCTTCAGTGTTAGCCATTTTTTGATTTCCAAGTTCTTCCTTCTCCCTTTGATTTTCTCAAGAATCTTCAATTCCGGGAGCAACGTTGATCCGACTGACTGTCTGAATGTTTCGTTGGATAGCCAGACTGATTTTGATGAGGCACTCTTGGACGCTACTTTTGCAAATCCCATCATTTAAAGGCCTTAAAGTTTGAGCGCCCTTCTTCAACTGGGGCGCCCACTTTCACCAGACTTAGAAAAAATTTCAATTTATTCCTGTCTTTCACTTCTACGGGCGATCCTGTTGAATCTCGAGCTCCGGGCGTCGGATTGATAAATGTTTGAGCTCGTTGCGAAGCTGAGAAGATTTCAGGAGGGGTCTTCTGGAAACACTTCTACCAAAAAGCATCTTTTAACCCTTCAAAAGCTTGGGCGCCTATCTTGACTGGGGGCGCCCACTTTACCAACACTTAGTTTATTTTTTGATTTTTTTCACCTTTGCTTTTAGATTTCTCTTTTCAACTCTCGTCGGACCCTCTGTTCAGCTCTTTGAATCTGGTGACTGCGAGCTCCGTTTGTCGTGCTGGATAGCTCGCCGGAAAGCCTGTTGTATTATGAAGACATCCCGTTATAACCTTGACTGCAATTTCAACTGTTTGCACCCTTGAAAAGTTGGGCGCCTTTCTTCACTTAGGGCGCCCAGTTTCTCCAGACTTAGAAAATTTTTCAATTTATTCTTCTTCAAGTTTCAGATCTTCATTTTATACCTTCCACTTTGACTTGAATTTGTTGGAGACTGGATTGTCGGATGCTCTGACGGGGATATCCATCGCGAAGCTGACTGAAAACTGAACAACTTTCATTGGAGACCGTAACCCTAATTCCTTCATCTGGTACCCTAAAAAGGTGGGCGCCTTTCTTCACTTAGGGCGCCCAAACTCAGCAGTGTTAGAAAATTTTCACGACTTTTCAACTTTCTTTCTTGTTCCTCGTGCATGTTCATCGTTTCAGCTTCTGCCAGAAGTTTGAATGCTGACATTGACGCCTGGCAGTCAGATGACCTCGGAACTCCAGATATGCTTCTGAAAAAGCTGAATAGACCCAGTAGGGAAAAACTGATTATTTTAAGAATCTGACTGCACCAGCCTGATACGGACACATTTTGAGCCAATCAAAATCATTTCAGACCCTGTCGGACCAACTTTCTATTTTTAGAAATTTTCTTTTTTTAGAAAATTTTGCCAGTATCCGTTTCGAAAGAAACCTAGAAAAACCCAGAAAACGTTACTATTTCGAGAAAATTTCTAAAAATAGCAATTTTCCTAAAATTTAGGGATGAAAAACTGAGATCTGGGTTTTGTAGGTTAAGCTGCTCTTAGCAGACCGGATCGTCGAGAAATTGAAAATTTTGTGTTTTAACCCTCCATGCAGGACATGCACACCCAAATTTTGACCTTTTTGACTGTTTTGACAAGATTTTTACCCATTTCTTCAAAATGTCTAAGTGTAACAAAAATTTTAATTTTGGGGTACAACAAGCTCTTCGGTATCCAATAATCGGCCATTGCTGTGTATGCACTTTGAAATTGAAACGCTTTACACCTTCGTTGCACTTTGAGTTCGCTAATAATATGTCTAGATTCTCTTGCCAATGCGAAGCTCTATCTTTGAAATCTATTATGACGCTAATTGCTTTTGATTTATTACTGCAAAAACTCGGACCTTCTCCTTTCAGTGTATATGGTTCCTTTTTTTTTGTTCAACCTAATCTTTTTATGTCTTGATTCAGTTATTGAAATGAAGAGAAAACTCTTCATTCCTTGCATTCGCCCCCATGTAAACTCTAAACAAAAAAGAATGATGTAGTGTCTATGCCTCCTCCAGATGTTTATTTCCTGAAAATCCCTTCACCTCATATGGCCTTGGCTGTAATAGATATTCTGGATTTTCTTTGTTAAACTCTCTGTACATTGAGGCCGCGACTGTCACATTTCTCATCTGGGTATTTCTTTGTATTGCAAAAAATGAAATTTTTTGCATTGTGAACAGGATGACTGCATTCTAAAGATCACTTACTGGTCATCAACAGTTCAAAACAGTGCTTTTGCCTCCCTTAAAATATACTTGGCAGAGATTATGGATGTAATGCATTTTTCCTTTAGACTATATTTTAGACAGCTCCTTCAAAGATTTATTGAGGTCTTGTATGTTGTTATTAACTCCTTTCTCCGAGCACTGTTACTACATGCTTTCTTCTTCAACTAACCATCATTAACTTGTAATTTTGTCGCCCTGAAGTTTTTTCTGATATGGCTGAGTCGGCCTGGAATGCCTTTTTGCTTCATTCTCATTCAGATTGACACTTATCATGTTTCCTACACTGCTTTTTATTTACTGTCAAAAGAAGATAAGACTCTGTCCTCAGACTTTGCCTTGAAATTTATAACTAATGGATTTAGACTGACTGCTCAATAAATGGGCTGTACTTGAAATGTAGGCAGACTTCAAACTTCGCGAATTGTGATTCTGATATGCTTGAGCCCCTTTTGGTCAATTAATGACTAAAGAATTCAACTATGCATCTGAATGGCAGCTTCTTTATTTGCACAAAAGCTCACATACAATGCTCTCTGTATTGACATGATCTGCATAGTACCTTGCAAAACCATTTTATTTTGTAGACCATGAGGATTGGTCTGTAAATTTAGTAGCATGAATGAATTTATCAAATGTCTTCTGTATAAATTGCCCAAATAAATGAGCTCCTTCACATTGAAATATTACTATTTATAGTGTTGTCCTTTGTCCTGCTGATATGCATGAACTTCACTACGAGTATGTTACCATCCTTAATTCATCATGTAAACATAATGGTGTCTTTAAGCTGAGTATGAGTACTGTGTATTATGGTAACAAGTACTACTGTTAGGAAAACATTTCTCATTGAAATACTACTGTCTTTTAATGTTGATTTCATGTAGATTGAGGCTGCTCCTCCATGAAATAGTGATTTTCATGCCCTGTATATATGCTTTTAAAAAAGAAAACATCATTGACTAACCTTTCATTTTCCGAATTTGGCATTCTATTTCATAATAAGAAAGTGCTATGTCACCTTATAAATGGTTTTTTAACTGTAAATGCTTTATTAAAATAGTAGATTTGTCCATTGTCTATCCACAGTCATTTGCTCTCTTCTATGAATATCATCTACTGCTCTTAGATCTGTAAACTTATGTATTGCCCTATAGCAGCAATATCATGAATGCATTATCTTGTAGCATGGTCTTTTACATTTCTGTATCTCTATTATTCTGAAAATTGTATTTCTGTAGTTTCAAAAGTTGTTCTATTGATGTTGTTTAATTCTGCCCCAAATCCTTGCATTGCATCAACTATCAATGCATATGGTTTGATTTGCTTCTTAATGTTTATGAGCTGGGCTCAACCCTTGTGGGACCCATATTTCACACCACTCATAACAGTATCTTTTGATTAAAATGATCAGATTATACTGTACCTATTCCTGCACACTACACAAACATATTAGCAAAATAATTGAAGCTGAAAGCTTCCATTGAATTTATGTTCCTTGATGATCTATCAATTTGATTGCTTAATCATCTGATATATGCCTGAAAAGATGTAGATTATATTCCTGTTGGCAATGTAAGCATAGGATAGGATATGATTTGTCATTGCTTAGACACCATCTCTAATACCTATTGATGTGATTTTTATGACCGCACCAATCAGCAGAACAAAGTTGTCCGAAGGCTACTGCGTTCTCTTTTGATCAAAGTATTCCGTGGGCTAAGATTGCAAGAAAGTTCCCACGTTCAACTCCAAAGTTCCGAAATACTTAGAATACCCTCAGTTGGTTTGTTGTGAATTGTTGTTTTCACGAGGGGACTTACACAATTGTTCAGAATTCTTGCAGTTAACAGTAAATGAATGATTGGAAGGGATTTATGCAATGCGGATGATTTAGCACGCTTTCCTAAAACTAACCAAAGATAAGCGGAAAGTAAATAAGTGTAAGGGTAAGGAGGTTCTAAATTCTGTCCTAAATGCAAGATATGTGGAGCTCGATTTCAATAGACTTCGACCAAATTTCACCTAGCCTCACGTCGGACAGCTTCAGCAAAATTGGTGCAATCTTCAAAAGGATAGCAAAAGATATTCAGATTACAATTTAGCATACATATACCATCAAGACGACACATATAAGTATACAAATCACAATCGAAGTTAAACTCAAAATAATTTCTAGTCGACCACGCAAGGCGAACTTGTCATCAACAAATTGCTAGTGGTATGGAATGAAATGAAGCTACCTCAATAAAACGCCACACATCCAAAGTAAACTACTTGCATTAAATGAAAATTATGTTACTTTAAGCTAATTGGATCCGAAAGGATGAAAAGACCTTGCTAGCTATCCATGACAAAGACGAATTCCACCATCAATGAAAAGATCTATTATCATGAAAGTTTTACACAACAATCTCTACAAAAGTTTTCAAAGCGAAAACTTTCCTTCTTCTCCACACTATGCTATCAAAAATGCCTACTCTCTAGTGTGTCTCCAAATCTCAATTCTAGTCTCTAATTTTAATCTAATGAGGTACAAATGAGGGGGACTCCCCCTTTTATAGATAGCCCAGTCCAAAGGACGGCTCAGATTACAATCAAAAGAATGGCTAAGATTAAGCCACCTCAGCCCTAACCCTAAAAACTGCCAGAATGGGGAGTGGTACATTAAATGAATCAAAGATTCCCACTCACTCCCAAAATAGTAAAGGCAATTAATGCCCACAATCAGTCTTCTAGAAGATCATCGTCCAGTAGTGCATTCCCGTTCTCTTTCTCTTTGGCTGAAAACTCAATGAATCTGCCAAGTACAGCCTCAACCTCCTGAACTGAAATGGGTGGAATGCAATCAAGCTGGAACTCTAACACTGTGACTGAATGTTCGTGCCTTGTACAAGATTTTCTCCAAGCAACTAAGGAATCCTGTGTGCTCTGAATCAAGTTGGAGAAAGTAGAAGTGTTCTCAAAGTCATCTTGTACGAAGGTCTTCACCTCTGAAAAAAAAGGCACCAGCCTACCCCTCAAATTATCAACAATCACCTCATCCGGATTCAACCGCCTAGCAAATATAGCCTCGAAAGTATTCTGGACTCCATCAATGATATTTGTCATAGCCTTCCGTACTCTAGTTGAATCCGCCTATGCTGCGTCGAAGAAACCACGTCCCGTGATTGCTGAAGAATACCAACTAGAAAAAGTCATACCTGTCATTCTCCTGAATGACCCCTCCATCAATCAGCAACCGCAAAGGAACATGCCTCAATGCCTCAACACACTGAATAACCTTGCTCTGATAAACAAAAGCATCTCCCCAGGCCTGATCAACCGCCTCCATTCATGCGGGAGTAGGAGCAATCCATACCTCTCAATCAATTCCTGGGCTTCCCTCGAGATCCTGTGATGCATCCGCTCCTGAAGTGTTCTCGTGATGTGCATGGTGAAAGAATCATTGGCACGCTTGTAGTGAGTGGTGCTTGTCAAGTGCAACTGCGGACAAGCCTCATGAATTTTAAACTGATGAGAACCACAACCAACAGGTTCCTTGTATGAAATTCCTCTATACTTCTTCATACGGGCCAGCATGTAAATGATGTAAGAGCCCATATAAAATGTCTTCATTCTTCTTAGGCTCAGGAGCTGCTCGTGCAAATTGTCACTGATCATTGCAACCCAGTTGACGTAATCCTTTCCTTCCAGCACGAGGTTGTTGTAGTAGAACATCCATGGCTCAAAAATAAATGATTGTGGGCAACCTCTAACTCTGCTCAGCATCATAATGAGATCACAGTATTCCTGCTTCAAGTCATCTGCTATGATTTCTCTCGGCAGCTTCGTATGAGAGGGCTTGGGGTTACTCATCCAGTGAGTATTGATCGTTTCTGTACATCTCTCGAATGCAGAAGCATACATTCGCTTAGCTCGCTCCCTTGATTTGTAAATCATGTTCCTATGCACTGGGATTCCGAAAGCTTCACCAATAGCTGAAGGAGTGAGGTTGGCGAGCACTTGACCATCTGGTGACATGATTGACCTGTGATCTTTCACATAGCAGTTGGCGCACTCCATCATCAACTCCGAACACTGAATGGCTGGTGGGAAACCAGCAGCTGCATATAACCCACTTCGGACAATGTTGTGTGAAGTGTTTGAAGGCTGATGATGACCAATTCCTAGTATTTTATTCCTGAACGCTTCCAAGTTGAATGAGCCCAAATTGGTATCCGCCAGCTTGCCCAACTTCGAAGTAAACTTCGACTCTGGCATAAATGTCTTGGTCAGTTTCTTTATAATAGCTTGCCTGGATGCACCATTGTTATCCTTGCCAGTTGTCCTTGCCTCAGCCATCTGCAAAAAATAAACATCCATGACTAAATTAACTTAGAAAAATAAATAAAATACTTTGAAGGGCTGCCAGTCGACTTCAAGAAGTTAAATTATTATTTCTCGTTTGCAAACCTCAACTTCTTCTTCAACAGATTTCGAACTTCAATCTCTTAGAAACAAACTTCTAAGCAAGCTTCAGGAACTTAATACTTCAAGAAATCTACCAACTTTAATCAGCACTTGGGCCTTTGTAAATTTGCACTTCACACTCTCAGCAAATCAGCAAGTGCACACTTCCTCAATAGCATTCAGCTTCAGCAATATTCTTCTTCAAATCGAAATTTCTCACTTGCATTGCAACTTCAAATCCTTCAGAGCAAATTCAGATTTCAGCCTTCAACTTCAGCAAAATTTCAAACCTCTTCAGCACACTTCAATCTTCAGCAAATTCCTCTTCAAAAATTCGAACTTCTTCAATAACTTTCAGCCACAAGCTTCCTCAAGCAAATTCGAACTTCAGTCTAAGCAACTTCCAACGCCTTTCACTTAGCAACTCACTCTTCATCAACTTCTTCCTTAGAAATTCGAATTTCTTCAACAGATTTCAAATTCAACACTGGACTTAGAGCAAATCGAGTTTCTCCTCAGCTGTGAAAAAGAAGTGAATAACCTTCAACACTTATAGGAAATTCCAATTCTAGAAGAAAGCTAAGTTTAGCCACTGCATTAAATCTCCACTACTTCATTTGAATTTCCCTCCTCTGGCATTTTTGACACTTGTCTGAGAATCTCAATCTTCTAGAAGTTCAACTTTGACTGCCACATTTCAAATTCATTTTTGAAAATTTTTAATTTAAATTCATCTTTTAATTCAACAGCCGGAGCTCTGTCTTGCAAATTTTAAATTTTACTTCTCTTCGGCTCTGGAAAATTCATCTATGAAGAACTCGATCGAAATCATCTAGGAAATTTACTTTAAATTCACTGTCAAAGCATTTCCCATTTGAAAAACCATTTTATTCGAATTTGCCTTAGAAAATTTTAAATTCTACCCTAGGAAAATTTCATAATTTGAGCACCGATCAAATTCTTCATGCTGAAGGCCTTGGCGAAACGCAGAAGACATGGAAATCCATTTCTCATCGAAGATCATCAGTACCCAGAAGAAAATTTTCTCCAGAATTTGTCGAATCCATGGGTACTCAACGAACGGGTTCATTTAAATTTTTAAAATTTTGAACCTTAGAAAAATAATCCTTTTAATCAATTTAAATCCACTCTTCTCATCTGTGAATATCTTGTGTTGCTCTGACTTGAGAAATTTTTTATTCGTCCTGCAATGCCAATATCTTCTAACTTCATCTTCGACAAACTTTATTCATCTCAGGAAATTTCATCATCTTCCAAGTCTAGGCGTATTTTCTTAAGGAAGAAAATATTTTGCCTTAGATAAAATTTTAAATCATTTTAGCATTTTGAAAATTTTGCCTTAGATAAAATTTTAAATCATTTTAGCATTTTGAAAATTTTGCCTTAGAAAATTTCATTTAACTCAATCAACTTTGCCTGTGGTGAGGAAAAAAAATCATCAACTTTACTCGGGAAATCTTCCATGAAGGCGCCTAGCACATTTTATTTTTCATTCACCACTTTGCATTTTATTTCACACTTGAAAGACATTTTCATTTTTAAAACTCCAACGCCTTAGCAATATTCATTTTAACATGGCGCATATTAGCATGTGTGAAGGATATGCCTTAAGTCCACGCCTTAGCAATTTCATCACTTGGCATTTTTAGCGCCTAGCAACACTTACATCATCTTGCATTTACCTCACCATCCTAGGCGCATATGACACTTGAAGGAGAATATTGACCACGCCTAGCATATTTCATCTTTCATCTTCACTTTTACCTTGCTTACCACCTTACATTCACTTTTACTCACTTCAACTTGGGCGCATATTGGCATGCATGAAGGATGACTCTTGGAATTCCCTGTTTTTGTCTTCACATGCCCCCTTTTGGGCGCATTTTGTCATGCAAGAAGGATGAAATTTCCCACGCCTAGCCTTTTGACTTGTTGACCCTTTTCAAACATGGGCGCATTTCTCATGTAGAGGAGGATGAAACTTGTAACGCCTCCAACAAGTGACCTTTCAACTTCCTCTTTTTGTCTTTACATGGGCTCTTTTGGGCGCATTTGAGGCTAGGAGGAGGATGAAACTTGTTGACTCCCTTGACTTTTTGCATTTTGGGCGCATTTGAGCATATGTGCAGGATGGGCGCATTTAGGGGGTGGTGGAGGATATTCTAGCCTTAGAAAATTTTCAACTTTCATGCTTCAAGGTGGGCGCATTTTGCTATGTGTGCAGGACGAACTTCTTTGACTTTCCTTGACTTTCTTGTTGCATGGGTGCATTTGAGCCTAGGAGGTGGATGAGTTTCCCATACTTAGAAAAAAAATTTATGTTTGGCTTGTGAGGAGGGCGCATTTCACCCAGTGAGCAGGACGAAACCCATGCCTTAGAAATTTTTCATGCTTCTTCATCAACTTGGGTGCATTTGGCCATAGGTGAAGGATGAACTCCTGACTTAGAAATTTTTTAAACACCTCAAGGCCAAGATGGGCGCATTTTCAAGTAGATGCAGGATGAAGTCCAATACTTAGCCATTTTTTCTTCGTCTTCGCCATTTTATCCATGCCTGCTATTTATAGTAAGCCTTTTAATTCTTGCACTTCAAAAACTCGGATCGATTTGAAATTTTGAACGCTAGATCTTCACGACTTCATCAGCCTGTTGACACTGCTATTTCGGGTTGGCCTGCTATTTTTAGCCCATTTCTGAAGGTGGTTTACTATAAATAGTAACTGCTCATTTCTGATACCTCCACAACTCCATTTGATTTGAAATTCGAATGACGTGCTCCTCACCACGTGACCTGCCTGCTGACATCGGCGCATGCAACTGATTTGCTATTTTTAGCCTGTTTCTAAAATGACTTACTATTTATAGTAAGTGCTCCGTTTGCCTTCAAATTTTATCAGCAGATAGCTTGAGAGATGCTGATCGCGGTGGTTTACACCGGTTTTCGAAAATTCTGACCTTTTACCTCTCTTTTTGGCCCCCGAAGCTGGAAACCCTAATTTGTTCTGCATGCATATCAAATGATCTCCATTTGTTCTCGTTTCTGTTGCATTGCGATCAGCTCGTGATTCTGAAGTGCTGGGAGGCGGCTGTCGGGATGTACTTGCTAAAAATAGTAAGTACCTTAATGATTGACCATCTCCGTTTGCATGTCACATCACTGCGTAGCTCTCGAAAAACCCATAAAGAATATGCAGACATGCAAAGAAAACCCTGACATGCAAACCCTAAAAATAGCCTCGGAAGATTGAATTCTGAAAGTTGTCTAATTTTGCATGTTATACTGTCGCGAAGGTCTCTGAAAACCCAGAAGGAATCTCTAGACATGCGTTGAAAAACTCTGCATCCAATCCCTGAAATTTGCTCTGGAAGCTGAACTGCTAAAAATAGTTAGTCGCTCGTTTTCGCTCAAATTTTGCACACGAGCAGCTTGATGTATTTTGAATGCAGCGTGACTATTAAAACTTCGAAAGTGTCGAGAAAATGTTCCAAATTTCATGATTACTAAAAATAGTAAGTAACCGGAATCTGATGAAAATTTGCTGAGAGCCTGCTGGAAGCACACTGACAACAGTGTTAGTCTTCATTTTCAATATATTCACTTTGTCCGACCTCAGACTGACCAAAAGGATGAAAACCCTAATTTTCAGACTTGGCCAAATTTTACGTTTAAGCTCACAGACGGGAACGTCCTCGGAAAGGCAGACACCGGAAAAGAGACAGACAGTGAGAGAGATAGGAACCAAAGCCCAAAAGACCAGAATGGAGCAAAAATTAGGGGTCCCCATTTTGAATGGGGCGATGTGTGAAAAGGTCACAACATCTGGCGACTCCACGGGAAAGTGTTGAAAAACACTTTAAGAATTGAACCTTGATTAATCTTTCTCACACCATCATATAGAAAGATACTTACTCAAAAGGGGAGAGGAATCTGATATTGGATCAAAACACTTTCATCTAAGACCTCGTGAGTGTGTGCATTCGTTCCATCTCTAAACCATCTCGACCTCCGGAATCGGCCGTAGCAAGTTATATAAATACCTTCACTTCAATAGCATCCTGGACATTGCCTCGTTGCCAGTCAAGCGTCCATAGCCCGGACGAGGTTGTCACTACAATTCTCACGAATATTGCTCCACTGCCGGTCGGGCGTCCATAGCCCCGGTGGAGTTACTCGTATGTTCCCAAAACCAATATCTCATAATATTTCTTTCATTTTTCATTTTCTCATTTCTTGCTTTTCAGATATTTCTTTTAAGCACACTTTCTTTTCTTCACTTGATTTCTCCGTCAATTCCTCAATTGGCTGGCAGGCAATGAAGCCTCCAATGGGTTTGAGAATTGTAGTGGCACTGAAGCAAGATGTAAGATTTTCACCTGCCAAAACCTTTCCCAAGAAACCAAAATGACTCAGAATGGAGATAGGTAAGATATTTAAGGTCTTTAGACTCATGTGTTAAGACACAATAATGGGTTAACCTCCCAAGACGAGTTTAATCCAAACTGGATGATGACAAGAAGAAAACAACCTTAGTCTTTTCAAAAATTTGCACAAATTCCAGCGGAAAGAACCACGTTGTGAAAGTTAAAACCATCATCACCCCCTTCGCAACGGGGAAACCCTAAAATCCTTGCCCATTCCAAACCAAAACCACTTGAGCGGACAACTCAAGGGAAGAACGCCAAACCAAAAACCCAGAGGGCAACAAACCAAAACCAAAACGAAAGAAAACAGGAAAGCAACGGAAAGCAAACGAACGGGAGAGAAAACCTAATCTAATTATGTTACAAAGCAGGCTCTCGAAGAGAACCTAGGACTAGAAATAATGCTTGAGGAACTGTCCGTTGACGGGCAACGAGACATCCTCTCCTATCAATGTACGCAATCTAAATGCATTATCTCCCAAGATTTCAGCAATCTGATATGGGCCCAACCACAATTTGTTGAACTTGTCGTGATCTCCTTTCTCTCGTGGGCCTTGTCCCAATATAAGACCAAGTCAGAAATCCGGAAAGACTTGATCTTAGCTTGTTTGTCAAACCATCTTTTCACCACCGCCTGGTGTTTCGCCAGATTTTCTAATGCTTCATCTCTTTTCTCTTCTAAATGCATCAATTGAGACAATCTTGTCTGAATTTGATCTTCTCCTTCGAGGTACTCTTGGATAAACTGGAGAGTTGGAATTCTCAATTGAACTGGAAAAACTGGATTCTGTCTGTAGACCAAGTGGTATGGAGATGCTCCCAAGGAACTTTTTGTTCTAATTCTGTCTGCCCATAGAGCAAACCTCAGCTGCGTGTGCCAATCTTTAGGATTCTTATCCAACAGCTTCTTGATGGCATTCGATAAATTCTTGTTTGTGGACTCTGCTAGTCCATTCCCCTGCGGATAGTAATTGGAGGAAAATTTCAGTGTGATTCCATATTCAAAGGCCCAGTTGGAAAACTTCAGCGAGGAGAAGGCTGAACCGTTGTCGCTGACTAAGGTATGAGGGCATCCAAATCTTGTGACGATGTTTTCTTCAAGGAACCTGATGACCACATCTGTTGTGCACTGCTTCAAAGCTTGAGCTTCTGTCCACTTGGTGTAGTAATCAGTCGCTGTCAAAATATATCTGTGCTGTCCTGATGACGGTGGATTGATCATCCCAATAAAGTCTAATCCCCACTTTGCAAAAGGTCTAACCTCAATTACTGGCTGCAAAGGCATGGCTAGATGTCTCCCTCTATTTGCTGCCGTCTGACAGATGTGGCAAGCCCTCACGTGCTCATATGTGTCTTTAAAGAGCGTGGGCCAGTAATATCCAGCCCTCAGAATCTGGTGGGCCATGGCCAAGCTTCCTCCGTGTCCAGTTCCAAACTTCTCGTGGAAGTGTTCCATTAATTGTTTGGCTTCTTGCTTTCCTACGCATCTCAAATAAATTCCTTCATAATTTCTTCTGTAAAGAACTGATCCCTGAAGCATAAACTTTTGACTTCTCATTCTTAAAGCTCTTCGTTGCACCGGGTTTAGGTGGCGAGGGCATCTGTGATTCAATAAATAATAAACAGTATCATCATACCACTCCCTCGGAGACACTTCCTCCAATACATGTGCTTGTTGAATCAATTCAGGACCAACCATTGCGATTGTCTGAGCCAAAGCTTGTCCTTGGACCAATTTCATAGGTTGTATTTCAATATCATATTCTTGCAAAGTGGCGACCCACTTGCCTCTTCTTTCTCCTAACTCATTTTGCATCAACAAAGTCTTCACTGTGGCATCAGGAACAATCGCGTGAACCTTGCTTTTCAAGATATAGTGTATGAATTTCTTAACAGCTTTCACCAAAGCATAGGCTTGCTTCTCGATACTGGGATATCTTAACTCCGCCTCCTTTAATGGAGCACTCATAAAAGCAATTGGATTTTCATCCCTTTCTTCTGTTCGTTGGGTTAGAACTGCTACACAGGTATGTTCTGAGGCAAATGAATACAGATAGAAAGGCTCTGTGTAATCTGGACTAACCAGTACTGGGGCATCTACTATTGCTTGTTTAATCTCTTCAAAAGCTTTTCTAGTTTGCAGGGTCCATTCAACCTTTGCATTCTTCTTTAGCATCTCATTTAATGGCCTTACTATTTCAGCAAACCCTGTGATAAACTTCCTGACAAAATTGATTTTGCCAAAGAACGATCTTCATTCTTTCTGACTGCCTGGCAAGCCAATCCTCGAAATAGCTTCAATACGCTCGGGGTCAATTGAAATACCCTTCTCAGAAATGATGTGACCCAACAATTTACCCTCTGTGACGCCAAATATACATTTCTTAGCATTCAGGGAGACACCAAATCTTCTGCATCTCTAAAATATCTTTCTTAAATCTTCAACATGGTCCTCTCTTCTCTTTGAGAACACAGTCAGGTCATCCATGTAGATAATTATGCACTTTCCTACCAAATCTCGAAAGGCTATATCCATAGCTCGCTGGAAAGTGGCTCCTGCGTTGATTAAGCCGAAGGGCATTCTTCTGTATGCAAAGGTTCCCCATTTCGTGGTGAACGCCGTTTTCAATCTATCTTCTTGTTCAACCATCACCTGGTTATATCCTGAATACCTGTCCAAGAAGGACATCATCTATGAACCATTCACTATCTGTAACACTTCATCTAAAGAGGGCAAAGGATAATTATCTTTCTCGGAAGCTCTATTCAGATTGCAGAAATCTACACACAACCTTATTTCTCCGTTCTTCTTTCTGACTGGAACAAGATTGGCAACCCACGTGGAGTGCCTCACTGGAAAAATAATACGGGCATAAAGAAGCTTCTTGACTTCCTGGTAAATCACTGGCTCTAATAACGGATTCACGAGCCTCTGCCTTTGTCTGAATGGCCTACTGCCTGGTTTCAATGGAATTGTATGGGTAATCAATGAAGTATCATATGTTTTGAGATCTTCATATCCCCAGGCTATTACATCTGGAAATTCTTTCATTACCTTCAAGATGCCTTCTCTTTCTTTAGGTGTGCAAACCTTTCCAATAAAGACGTTCTTCACTTGTTCATCTGTTCCTAGATTGACAGCTTCACAATCATTGCCTTGAGTACTTTGATTTCTGCTCAGTTTATCAGTATCAAATAATCTCTCCAATTCAACCATTCCTCTTGGAATGACATTAGTCTTCAAATTCAGGATCCCTTCCGTGTCGAATTTTGCTTCCTCGGTCTCCTCATCTATGATCTGTGCTTCAAACACACCTGAGCATGTGAGAAAATATAGAATTTGTTTATCATCATCAAACACTTGGAAGTTCTTTATATTGTCAGGGACTGCTGGGGTTGAAACCAATTCCACAGTAAACTTCTTTAATCCTTCCATTGCCAATGGTTCCAATGAACTAGCAGCCTGTGCTAAAGAATTTGCAACGGGGTTCTTGGATCTGTAAACTTGCTTTATATTGAATGCATCAAAGCTTTCTATGAGGTCCCATACTCTATTTCGATAGCGGCCCAACCTCTTGTCGTGACAGGCAAACTGCTTCCTTACTTGGTGAACCACGATGTCAGAATCTCCAATGGCGTGTACAATTTTGGCTCCCTTTTGAATTGCAAGGAGCAACCCATGAATCAAGGATTCATATTCAGTAACGTTATTGGTGCATGAGAATTGGAGCCTGTAGGCACCCAAATAAGCTTCTCCTGTCGGGCTAACTAATTCAAATCCTGCTCCATTGCCCTTCTTCGACTTTGACCCATCGAACCTCAAAGTCCATATTTGATTCTCTATAGGAGTGCTGGGAGACTGAACATGTGTATCTTCTTGATTGCATACCTTTGAAACCTTTTCTTCAATCTTTGACTGAATCGTATCATCTTTTACAATTTCTTCTATTAAAACATTGTTTTCTTCATTCATCTTCTGATACTTTTCCTGCAATGAAGCCCATGGAACGAGCCTTGCAACTTGCTCTAATGCTACTTTGCACATGGCACAAGTGATCTCAGAATGAAAGGCTTCATGTATTCTGCACCAGTTGGGAAGTAGCAAATTCTTGATTGAGGCATCCTTACCCAGCTTTGTTTCTTGTTTCACACTATTTAGGACAAAATCCCTGAAGTTTTCAAATGTTCCTCCACTTTCACTATCACTTGAATCACTTTCAATCAACACTTCGGTGGAAGCAATGGTGTCTTCTAAACATTTCCCCTCACTTGGGCTTTGCAGCATCAATACTTCTTGCTTGACAGGCCTATATGAACCTAAATCAGTTTCTACAAACATTATTTCATTCCCTTCACCGTACTCAGTGATCATTAATTTAAGCCTCGGTGTACTTTCGATCTTAATCTGATTCGAGACTCCTCTCCATGGAAGCCACATGTGGGAAAAATCAGTTGCAATGTACCCATTCAACTTTCTGGCCCAGTCTCTGCTCAGCAACATCCCATATCCATCCGGTATATCGACCACTGATATGTCAATGCAGCTCTGGATTCGGGGATCAGCTGACAACTGCATGTGAATATTATTCAATTCACCGACAACTGGAACCTCAGTCTTGTCTAGCTGGGTTACTTTCTTAGTTGTTTGAAGTGGTACAATACCCAATCTTTGGCACACCTTCAGTGGCATGACGTTGCTCGAGGCACCGGAGTCAATCAAACAATTATGTAACAATTTCCCAAAGATTCTAACTGACACAAGGAATAGGGCTAGTTCATCTCTCCCCTGATAAAATACTACTGGTTTCCTCTTATCTTCGATGGGAGTATCCTTCTTTTCATTTCTTTTGTCCAATGAAACTTGATTGCCTTGAGTAACCTTCTAATTTTGTGTTTGCTCTTGCTTTTGCTCTGTAGGCAGATTAAACCTAACTCTTCTTTTATCTTCATTTTTTGGCTTCTCAGGCTCGCTTGGAGATCCTTGTACCATTCCCACAAAACCTTGAGACTGTTGTGGAGTTTCCCAAGTGTTGAATGGCGCGTGAGGCACCTCTTCTACCATATTCGTGCTCTGCACCGGACGAGATTGTGTGTTCACGGGAGGATTCCTTGATGAGCTAGGTGCTTCCTGAGAAGTGCTCTTCACAGCAGATGTTTCATACAAACTTCCTAGGATGGTATCACTGACTTCTGAAATCTTCATTAACTCATATAAAGGGAGACTGACTTTTATCTTCTTCACTTCATCTAGCACATAAGAACTTAATCTTTTCATATCATCTCTTGGAAGGTTGTCCTTCTGTGGGCGTTGCATGAAGTGGACTGGCTGTTGGACAGTCTGTTGTCCATTTCTGTTCTGCATCACATTTTGTTGCTTATACTCTGGAGAATCCCCGGGTACATTTGGATTATTACTTGCATTGGGATTCAGTGGAGTTGAGAAATTATTCAGAGGAATTGAGGACGTCAGAGGCTCTTTTTGATGGTAAGTCCTTTGATACACTTTGGGCGTTGTACCTCTGGAAGTCTGAAATGCTTGCAGCTCTCTTCTTCCTTCCACTAAAACACTGTTATTAAGAGGTGGGAAAATATAATTGTCTTGATCAAGTGGCTCCTCTGAATAACTATCCTGAACTTCCGAATATACTTGAGCTTCTGAATAAACTTGGGCTTCTTCAGCTTGATCATCTGGTGTCCCCACGGGACCATTTGCCGAAGCTGGCGGAAATCTGTGGTTAATAGATGGTGGCATGTGGCTTTGGTATTCAGGCGAAACATTAATTTCTTCTAAGATTAAAGCCTGGTCATATCTTTGCACTGGGACAATTTCATATCCCGTAGTTGGAGGATTCTCAGCACCTTCCATGCTTTTTACTTCTCCTTTGAAAATATCAGCAGCTACTTGAAATTCATGGCACTGTAACTCTGAGTGCTGATTTGTATTGTGGAGTCTACACCATCCTGACATGGCTGCTTCAGCTAAGAAAACTCTATTAGTAGGACGGTTCTCTGGAGGTGGTGGATTATCTAATGGTGACGGCACGCCTCCATTGTTGGTCCCTGTATTCCAGGGCCTCTTCTGAAATCCTTGATTATTACTTCGATACCCATGACTATTATCATGGCCATGTCCTTGGTGGGCATCCTAATGATGCAAAGGATTATTCTGATATCCTCGATTGTTACCCTGATGAGACTGGTAATTTTTCAACATAGACTGCATCTGGTTATTTTGATTTCTGAGGTAGGTTACCTCGGTTGACAGTCTTTTCATTTGTTCTACTAATTCTTTCATTTCGTCTTTCTCCTCTTGAGTTCTCGTTTGCGGCACCGTGTTCTAGAGATAGACTGGCTGTGTAGCCGAGGTTTGGGATAAAGGTATCCCAGGATGGAGAACTAACTGATTAGATGGTGCCGGAACTAGATTCAATGATGGAATTTGCTGATTCCATGTCGAACCAAGCGTCTGCATCTGATTATTTGCAGTAGTCAAGCCTGTGTACAAAGAAGGCCCAGTTATGTTTTGTCCCATATTTTGACTTACTTCCACGGCCTTCGCGTATGCTTGGTTCATATTGGCTGGTGCCGGATGAGCTTGTCTTACAAACATTGCGGTCAGTGGGTCTAAGGCTGCATAATAGTTTTCCCTAGCATCTGCAACAACGTATGGAGTACGTAACCTTGTGAGAGCTTTCTGGAATCTGTTGTTGAAGGCATGAATAGGTTCTTTGTCTTGTCTTCTTACTTCTGTGAATTGGCGGAAAAGCTCTACTGGGGTAATGGGAATACCAAACTTTCCAATGAAAGCTTCTTTCATCTGCTCCCATGTTCTTATGGACCCAATTGGCAAATGTATGAACCAAAAGTGTGCTTCTTCTCCCAAAGAATACGGGAACAGTCTGCAAGCTACGTCTGCGTATGCAATTTGTCTATTTCGCAAATGATCCTCGAACATTTTGATGTGATCCTCAGCAGTACGATTTGGATCATTGACTTGATACTTAGTGCAGAAATGCTCCGGATTCTTCGGCATGTCGTGGTAATCTGCAAACTCAAGAAGGGACGGATTAGTAACCAGCCAAGTAGCGCCATTTGGAGCGGGTTGGCCTCCTGGTTGACCTCCTGGTTGAGCCATTGCTTGAATTGGCTGCTGCCTTTGATATACAATTACTGGGGTTGTTTGTTGTTGTTGAGGTGTGGTAGCCTGAACTGGCTGCTGAATAAACACTGGCGTGGTAACTTGAACTGCTCTTGGTTGAGCAAACCTTGAAACACTTGGTGGAGTTCTGAACAAACTTGAAATCTCTTCTCCGCTTTCTTCACTTGACTGAACTTCCTCGTTTGAAAATACTTCTTCACTTGAACGAATTTCTTTCTTCTTCCTTGCTCGAGTTGGTAACTCTAACTCCACAAAGTCTTTGGATGAACTTGGCGCGGACCTCAAAATTCTTTTCAACTTATCAGGCGAGAATGAACTAATACGATCCAGAATGTAGCTGATTACCGACAGCGAGGTGTGGGAGTAGGAGCAAGTGGTTGTCTTTGATTCAGCAAGTCTCGTTCAATTGCAACTTGAATCTCAATAGCCTTCTCTTCTTCCTCCTCCAACACGAAGCAAGTTCGCTTGTACTGAGCGTAGCTCTCCTTTGTCTTCCAAGCAAGATTATTCAGGCCCGAGAGGATGTCCTCTTGATCGTCGTTGAACCCCAAATTTGGCTGCAACACTGGAAATATTTCTCTATGCGGTAGCACCATCTTGACTCATGATAATTTCTTCTCCAATAAATTTCTTTTTGATGAAAATCCCTTCTTTACTTGAATGTAGTTGTTCACTGCAAGGAATCCTTGGAAGGCCCTCCTTCTAGTGCCAGTTTCCTGTTGACATGATTTTTATGACCGCACCAATCAGCAGAACAAAGTTGTCCAAAGGCTACTCCGTTCTCTCTTGATCAAAGTATTTCGTGCGCTAAGATTGCAAGAAAGTTTGCACGTTCAACTCCAAGGTTCCGAAATACTTAGAATACCCTCAGTTGGTTTGATGTGAATTGCTGTTTTCACGAGGGGACTTACACAATTGTTCAGAATTCTTGCAGTTAACAGTAAATTAATGATTGGAAGGGATTTATGCAATGCGGATGATTTAGCACGCTTTCCTAAAACTAACCAAAGATAAGCGGAAAGTAAATAAGTGTAAGGGTAAGGAGGTTCTAAATTCTGTCCTAAATGCAAGATATGTGGAGCTCGATTTCAGCAGACTTCGACCAAATTTCACCTAGCCTCACGTCAGACAGCTTCAGCAAAATTGGTGCAATCTTCAAAGGGATAGCAAAAGATATTCAGATTACAATTTAGCATACATATACCATCAAGACGACGCATATAAGTATACAAATCACAATTGAAGTTAAACTCAAAATAATTTCTAGTTGACCACGCAAGGTGAACTTGTCATCAACAAATTGCTAGTGGTATGGAATGAAATGAAGCTACCTCAATAAAACGCCACACATCCAAAGTAAACTACTTGCATGAAATGAAATTATGTTACTTTAAGCTAATTGGATCCGAAAGGATGAAAAGACCTTGCTAGTTATCCATGACAAAGACAAATTCCACCATCAATGAAAAGATCTATTATCATGAAAGTTTTACACAACAATCTCTACAAAAGTTTTCAAAGGGAAAACTTTCCTTCTTCTCCACACTATGCTATCAAAAATGCCTACTCTCTAGTGTGTCTCCAAATCTCAATTCTAGTCTCTAATTCTAATCTAATGAGGTACAAATGAGGGGGACTCCCCCTTTTATAGATAGCCCAGTCCAAAGGACGACTCAGATTACAATCAAAAGAATGGCTAAGATTAAGCCACCTCAGCCCTAACCCTAAAAACTGCCAGAATGGGGAGTGGTACATTAAATGAATCAAAGATTCTCACTCACTCCCAAAATAGTAAAGGCAATTAATGCCCACAATCAATCTTCTAGAAGATCATCGTCCAGTAGTGCATTCCCGTTCTCTTTCTCTTTGGCTGCAAACTCAATGAATCTGCCAAGTATAGCCTCAACCTCCTGAACTAAAATGGGTGGAATGCAATCAAGCTGGAACTCTAACACTATGACTGAATGTTCGTGCCTTGTACAATATTTTTTCCAAGCAACTAAGGAATCCTGTGTGCTCTGAATCAAGTTGGAGAAAGTAGAAGTGTTCTCAAAGTCATCTTGGACGAAGGTCTTCACCTCTGAAAAAAAAGGCACCAGCCTACCCCTCAAATTATCAACAATCACCTCATCCGGATTCAACCGCCTAGCAAATATAGCCTCGAAAGTATTCTGGACTCCATCAATGATATTTGTCATAGCCTTTCGTACTCTAGTTGAATCCGCCTGTGCTGCGTCGAAGAAACCACGTCCCGTGATTGCTGAAGAATACCATCTAGAAAAGTCATACTTGTCATTCTCCTTAATGACCCCTCCATCAATCAACAACCGCAAAGGAACATGCCTCAATGCCTCAAGACGCTGAATAACCTTGCTCTGATAAATAGAAGCATCTCCCTAGACCTGATCAACCAATTCTTCAGGCCTAGAGGCCTGCTGAAAAGCAAGAGTAAGGTCCTCCATAAACTTTTATGTGTCAGCACGAACTCCTGTAACCCATTTGTCTGCCTCCTGTGCCATCTTCCCCAACTCCAACAAGCCACTAATCGACTCTCTAGGTATCTCAGGTGGAAGCTCTATCGCTGGAATTTCCTGCCCACGAGGACGAGACAGTTGTTGCACATATCCTATCAAAGCCTTATGCTCCCTTTTCAACTTCTTGTACTTTCTTTCCTTTTTAAACAATTTGTCCTTGAGGGCGAGGTAGGAGTTATCACACTCTACAATCTGCACACCTGTGGGGCGTCCTAACTCCAAAGTTGTGACCACGTAGTTTTCTGGTACTGCTTCATCTCGGTCACAATCAACCTGTGGCACTGCCATGTGAAGGGTGCGAGAGCCATCCTCTTCAGTGGATATCTTTGAAAACTTCCGTTTCTCTTCTTCAGTGCGCGCTGATCCGCTAAAAATTCCATCTCAACTGCTGGATCAATCTCCTCGCTGGGGCTTCTTCTCATCCTGTCTCTGAGCCAATCAGGTACTGTATACTGTATATCAAATGGCTGTTGTTCTTGTGCCTCTACTTCACGGACTTGTTCAACTTCTATATCATTCTAGTGAGGCTCATCGTCCTCAAGTGGCTGAGTATCTCCTGAAACTATATCATCATCATCTTCCAAAGCCGCCTCTAACTCTTGCTGAAACTGAGGGTTAGTAGCAGTCCCCTCGTCAGTTTGCTGATCATCTCTACTAGGTGCGTTGACGCTCTGGCCAACCGACTCTCTCCGTGGTGGCTGATTATTTTCTTCTATCGCTTGCACCTGATTCAATGCGTTTCTTTGATCAGCAAATAAAGAAACCTCCTGTATGCTCGGAGAATGTGTCTCTAATGGCGTGGGTGATTCAACTACAACTCGCGGAGGCTCTGGCTGAACAGGCTCCTGCCGAACTGGCTCTTTCCTTCTAGATTCTGGACCTCGTGTGATTTGTTTCTTCCTGCTGGTGGTGGGTGTCCTGTGATCTCCCATCAAATTGTAAGTCAAGGCAATCGACCTACTCTTCAACCTGTTCACCCGTCTGTCAACCCATGCTCTAGTAAATGTCAAGACTGGAATAGAAAGTGTGTCCAAATCTGCAATCTCTGGTTCTGACCAATCCGGGAGTGGAAGTGGAGTATCTCTCACTGCTCCATAATTTGGATGGACAACGTCCATGTCCTCATTCACCTAGTCTGGTACCAGAATGACTTCACACTCCCTGATCATGTTTATTGGCAACCTAGAGAACATTCTCTTCCTGACTTCAGCTTCGTCTGATACATCAGCCCAATAATCCTCAATGTTTGCCTTGTGTTTAAATTCTTCTGACAATACCCATTTGATGTTGTTATGCGGATCATAGTGCTGTCGGCTAGTGTGATATGAAAAGTGATAAAACTAAAGTTCGCTCTCGGCTTCTCTAGCTGCCTGTAATGAAGGACACACCTCATCGGAATTGCCCATCACAATTGGGAAGTCAACACCTCCCTTCTTCTTTTTCTTCTGAATCTTATCGCAGGCAACCAATTGCCTAGATATCTCTAACATCAATATTCTGTTGGTTGGGTACTTAGGCAGCCTATATGGATATGAAGAAAATCCTTGCAGCCTTATGTAAGAAAACTTTGGAAATTGTATAAACCAGCACCCATACCTCTCAATCAATTCCTGGGCTTCCCTCGAGATCCTGTGATGCATCTGCTCCTGAAGTGTTCTCGTGATGTGCATGGTGAAAGCGTCATTGGCACGCTTGTAGTGAGTGGTGCTTGTCAAGTGCAACTGCAGACAAGCCTCATGAATTTTAAACTGATGAGAACCACAGCCAATAGGTTCCTTGTATGAAATTCCTCTATACTTTGTCATACGGGCTAGCATGTAAATGATGTAAAAGCCCATATAAAATGTCTTCGTTCTTCTTAGGCTCAGGAGCTGCTCGTGCAAATTGTCACTGATCATTGCAGCCCAGTTAACGTAATCCTTTCCTTCCAGCACGAGGTTGATGTAGTAGAACATCCATGGCTCAAAAATAAATGATTGCGGGCAACCTCCAACTCTGCTCAGCATCATAATAAGATCACAGTATTCCTGCTTCAAGTCATCTGCTATGATTTGTCTTGGCAGCTTCGTACGAGAGGGCTTGGGGTTACTCATCCAGTGAGTATTGATCGTTTCTGTACATCTCTCGAATGCAGAAGCATACATTCGCTCAGCTCGCTCCCTTGATTTGTAAATCATGTTCCTATGCACTGGGATTCTGAAAGCTTCACCAATAGCTGAAGGAGTGAGGTTGGCGAGTACTTGACCATCTAGTGACATGATTGACCTGTGATCTTTCTCATAGCAGTTGGCGCACTCCATCATCAGCTCCGAACACTGAATGGCTGGTGGGAAAACAACAGCTGCATATAACCCACTTCGGACAATGTTGTGTGAAGTGTTTGAAGGCTGATGATGACCAATTCCTAGTATTTTATTCCTGAACACTTCCAAGTTGAATGAGCCCAAATTGGTATCCGCCAGCTTGCCCAACTTCAAAGTAAACTTCGACTCTGGCATAAATGTCTTGCTCAGTTTCTTTATAACAGCTTGCCTGGATGCACCATCGTTATCCTTGCAAGTTGTCCTTGCCTCAACCATCTGCAAAACAATAAACATCTATGACTAAATTAACTTAGAAAAATAAATACAATACTTTGCAGGGCTGCCAGTCGACTTCAAGAAGTTGCATTATTATTTCTCGTTTGCAAACCTCAACTTCTTCTTCAACAGATTTCGAACTTCAATCTCTTAGAAACAAACTTCTAAGCAAGCTTCAGCAACTTAATACTTCAAGAAATCTGCCAACTTTAATCAGCACTTGGGCCTTTGTAAATTTGCACTTCACACTCTCAGCAAATCAGCAAGTGCGCACTTCCTCAATAGCATTCAGCTTCAGCAATGTGATCACTTCAAGCTTCAGCAATATTCTTCTACAAATCAAAATTTCTCACTTGCATTGCAACTTCAAATCCTTCAGAGCAAATTCAGATTTCAGCCTTCAGCTTCAGCAAAATTTCGAACCTCTTCAGCACACTTCAATCTTCAGCAAATTCCTCTTCAAAAATTCGAACTTCTTCAATAACTTTCAGTTACAAGATTCCTCAAGAAAATTCGAACTTCAGTCTAAGCAACTTCCAAAGCCTTTCACTTAGCAACTCACTCTTCATCAACTTCTTCCTATGAAATTCGAACTTCTTCAACAGATTTCAAATTCAACACTGGACTCAGAGCAAATCGAGTTTCTCCTCAGCTATGAAAAAGAAGTGAATAACCTTCAACACTTATAGGAAATTCCAATTCTAGAAGAAGGCTAAGTTTAGCCACTGCATTAAATCTCCACTACTTCATTTGAATTTCCCTCCTCTGGCATTTTTGACACTTGTCTGAGAATCTCAATCTTCTAGAAGTTCAACTTTGACTGCCACATTTCGAATTCATTTTTGAAATTTTTTAATTTAAATTCATCTTTTAATTCACCAGCCAGAGCTCTGTCTTGCAAATTTTAAATTTTACTTCTCTTCGGCTCTGGAAAATTCATCTGTGAAGAACTCGATCGAAATCATCTAGGAAATTTACTTTAAATTCACTGTCGAAGCATTTCCCATTTGAAAAACCATTTTATTCGAATTTGCCTTAGAAAATTTTAAATTCTACCCTAGGAAAATTTCATAATTTGAGCACCGATTAGATTCTTCATGTTGAAGGCCTTGGCGAAACGCAGAAGACATGGAAATCCATTTCTCATCGAAGATCATCAGTACCCAGAAGAAAATTTTCTCCAGAATTTGTCGAATCCATGGGTACTCAACGAACGGGTTCATTTAAATTTTTAAAATTTTGAACCTTAGAAAAATAATCCTTTTAATCAATTTAAATCCATTCTTCTCATCTGTGAATATCTTGTGTTGCTCTGACTTGAGAAATTTTTTATTCGTCCTGCAATGCCAATATCTTCTGACTTCATCTTCGACAAACTTTACTCATCTCAGGAAATTTCATCATCTTCCAAGTCTAGGCGTATTTTCTTAAGGAAGAAAATATTTTGCCTTAGATAAAATTTTAAATCATTTTAGCATTTTGAAAATTTTGCCTTAGAAAATTTCATTCAACTCAATCAACTTTGCCTGTGGTGAGGAAAAAAAATCATCAACTTTACTCGGGAAATCTTCCATGAAGGCGCCTAGCACATTTTATTTTTCATTCACCACTTTGCATTTTATTTCACACTTGAAAGACATTTTCATTTTTAAAACTCCAACGCCTTAGCAATATTCATTTTAACATGGCGCATATTAGCATGTGTGAAGGATATGCCTTAAGTCCACGCCTTAGCAATTTCATCACTTGGCATTTTTAGCGCCTAGCAACACTTACATCATCTTGCATTTATCTCACCATCCTAGGCGCATATGACACTTGAAGGAGAATATTGACCACGCCTAGCATATTTCATCTTTCATCTTCACTTTTACCTTGCTTACCACCTTACATTCACTTTTACTCACTTCAACTTGGGCGCATATTGGCATGCATGAAGGATGACTCTTGGACTTCCCTGTTTTTGTCTTCACATGCCCCCTTTTGGGCACATTTTTTCATGCAAGAAGGATGAAATTTCCCACGCCTAGCCTTTTGACTTGTTGACCCTTTTCAAACATGGGCGCATTTCTCATGTAGAGGATGAAACTTGTAACGCCTCCAACAAGTGACCTTTCAACTTCCTCTTTTTGTCTTTACATGGGCTCTTTTGGGCGCATTTGAGGCTAGGAGGAGGATGAAACTTGTTGACTCCCTTGACTTTTTGCATTTTGGGTGCATTTGAGCATATGTGCAGGATGGGCTCATTTAGGGGGTGGTGGAGGATATTCTAGCTTTAGAAAATTTTCAACTTTCATGCTTCAAGGTGGGCGCATTTTGCTGTGTACAGGACGAACTTCTTTGACTTTCCTTGACTTTCTTGTTGCATGGGCGCATTTGAGCCTAGGAGGTGGACGAGTTTCCCATACTTGGAAAAAAAAATTATGTTTGGCTTGTGAGGAGGGCGCATTTCACCCAGTGAGCAGGACGAAACCCATGCCTTAGAAATTTTTCATGCTTCTTAATCAACTTGGGCGCATTTGGCCATAGGTGAAGGATGAACTCCTGACTTAGAAATTTTTTAAACACCTCAAGGCCAAGATGGGCGCATTTTCAAGTAGCTGCAGGATGAAGTCCAATACTTAGCCATTTTTTCTTCGTCTTCGCCATTTTATCCATGCCTGCTATTTATAGTAAGCCTTTTAATTCTTGCACTTCAAAAACTCGGATCGATTTGAAATTTTGAACGCTAGATCTTCACGACTTCATCAGCCTGTTGACACTGCTATTTCGGGTTGGCCTGCTATTTTTAGCCCATTTCTAAAGGTGGTTTACTATAAATGGTAACTGCTCGTTTCTGATACCTCCACAACTCCGTTTGATTTGAAATTCGAATGACGTGCTCCTCACCACGTGACCTGCCTGCTGACATCGGTGCATGCAACTGATTTGCTATTTTTAGCCTGTTTCTAAAATGACTTACTATTTATAGTAAGTGCTCCGTTTGCCTTCAAATTTTATCAGCAGATAGCTTGAGAGATGCTGATCGCGGTGGTTTACACCGGTTTTCGAAAATTCTGACCTTTTACCTCTCTTTTTGGCCCCCGAAGCTGGAAACCCTAATTTGTTCTGCATGCATATCAAATGATCTCCGTTTGTTCTCGTTTCTGTTGCATTGCGATCAGCTCGTGATTCTGAAGTGCTGGGAGGCAGCTGTCGGGATGTACTTGCTAAAAATAGTAAGTACCTTAATGATTGACCATCTCCGTTTGCATGTCACATCACTGCGTAGCTCTCGAAAAACCCATAAAGAATATGCAAACATGCAAAGAAAACCCTGACATGCAAACCCTAAAAATAGCCTCGGAAGATTGAATTCTGAAAGTTGTCTAATTTTGCATGTTATACTGTCGCGAAGGTCTCTGAAAACGCAGAAGGAATCTCTAGACATGCGTTGAAATACTCTGCATCCAAGCCCTAAAATTTGCTCTGGAAGCTGAATTGCTAAAAATAGTAAGTCGCCCGTTTTCGCTCAAATTTTGCACACGAGCAGCTTGATGTATTCTGAATGCAGCGTGACTGTTAAACTTCGAAAGTGTCGAGAAAATGTTCCAAATTTCATGCTTACTAAAATAGTAAGTAGCCGGAATCTGGTGAAAATTTGCTGAGAGCCTGCTGGAAGCACACTGACAATAGTGTTAGTCTTCATTTTCAATATATTCACTTTGTCCGACCTTAGACTGACCAAAAGGATGAAAACCCTAATTTTCAGACTTGGCCAAATTTTACGTTTAAGCTCACAGACGGGAACGTCCCCGGAAAGGCAGACACCGGAAAAGAGACAGACAGCGAGAGAGAGACAGGAACCAAAGCCCAAAAGACCAGAATGGAGCAAAAATTAGGGGTCCCCATTTTGAATGGGGTGATGTGTGAAAAGGTCACAACAATACCATTTTTCGTTGTTCTTGCAGATACTTTTGAAGCCTGGAGCTAGATCAATTCGAAAGCACAACACAACAACTGAAGACTTTAACGTGAAGACGATTCGTCATTCCAGGTAATGGTGAATCACCTTCTATCTTATGCTCATGTTATTTTCAGTTGTATAGTTTACATTCTTTTCTTGTATCCATCGTTTGATCATGAAAATCAAATTAGTTACTCTCGCGGCTTGTGCGGGACTTCAGTCTTTCCAATATGAATAAAAACAACATTCTTTTATGCAAATTTATGAGTTCCTCTATTATAAACATTTGCATAATCAAATTTTGGAATTCAATAAATACTTTTAGCAGAAATTTTGCACCTTTTTGTGATGAATGCAATTCAGCTCTACCTGTTTTGAGCTGTAGCTAAAAATAGGTAACACTAACACCATAGCATATGTGCCTGGACCCGTGTCTTGATACAACACTTGAGCATGTGGATCCTAGGACTTTACCACCATAAACCTTGACTTCGTTTCAAGCTCCAGCTTGAATGTGCCCTTCTTTAATGGAATTGTCGCGAACGACCAATCCATTTGAATTTCTCTTCCGAGATCTTTACAGAAACTTTTGCTAAGTAGCATCCTGTAGCTGGTAGGAATATCAGCCACCAAGATGGTCATCATGATCTTCTCAAGACATGACGCTAGCCTTACTTGTGCATCTTTAAGTTGACCGACTAATGACACCGGCTTGGATTCAAGTGAATAACACTTTTCTTGAGTAGGAGTGCACGATAGTCCCAACGCATTCATAATCTGTAGAGGCATAACGTTGTCAGAAGCTCCACTATCAATTATACACTTGCCCAGTTTGAAACCTCCTATATATAAAGATATATAGAACGGTTTTGGCTTCTCTTTTGTAGGCACGAAGGACTGTAGTAATGTTGGTTGGGCAGTAGCCTTCTTTTTCGCAACCTTTAGGATTCTATCTAGCTATTCTGGATGATCCTATAGATACTCCAGTTGAGAGATTTGCACCTTCGTCTTCATCATATTTGACACAATGTTGAAACTTTCTGAAGATGATTCTGGAGCAGTCGGCATGATGTTTTCTTGTGAAGTTTTAGGATTGGAAGTAGAAGCTACTTCCTTCCCTTTTCCATTTGAATTCCACTTCTTTTCTTCCTCCTCTGCTTTGAAATGTTGCGCACGTGTGAACACAGGTGAGGTGATATTCTCATGATTAACCACGAGAGAAAATTGGCGGTATTCTTCTTCTTGTTCTTCATTTACGGGTTCTCGATCAAAATACCCCGTTGTGGAGTCACCATCAAAGTCATTCGTTTGTGATGAGACGACGTTTGAATTGGAATGTATGAAACCTGAACTAGGAGCAGAATCAGCAAATCCCATGAGCTGATTCATTCTTTGGTTTTCCGGACATGTAGCGCCGGTGTGTTCAACAAAATCATGGAAAGTGTAAAAGACTGTGGCCTTCTCAGCTTCATTGTTTTGTTTTGGTTGTCCTTGTGGAAACTTTGACTTGTAGTTATTGTACGGCTGGAAGTTGTTTCTTCTCGGCTGGTACTGCTGTTGAGGTTGAAATGACGGTGGTGTGGGAAAGGTTGGTTTCCCTTGAGGGGGTGACTATCTCTTCAGTATAGTCACCTCGTTTTCTGCCTTCTATAGCAATGGATTAGTCGATGCTTGCACGAGCGGTCTGATCGAATCATCCTTCATCTTTCCCATCGTAATCATGTTGTCTTCGAGCTTGATTGCTTCCTCTTGAAGGAGCTGTAAGCTATCTTCTTCACTTATCTTCAAGAAAAAGGCTATTTCTGACAATAGTGCATTGATGAAAGAACTCATCAGAATTTTGTCAAATGGATTTAAAGTGTGAGAAAGACGTGTAACAAGGTGGTTAAACCTTGCTACAAATTCTCTCATCGGTTCATGTGCCTTCATCTTCGAATTCGAGAGTTGTGCAAAAAGTCTGTGACTGTCCTCGGCAGGCTTGAATCTCGCCAAGAACTTCTCACTCATAACTGCCCAACTAGTGATGATGCCTGGCTCAAGATTGTTGAACCAATTTGTTGTCCTCGTGTGCAACATGCAAGACGGAACATGCCACCGTGAATGCTGAAAGATGTTCATCAGGATGTCTGGAACCATCACCATGAAATCTCGGGAAAAACTTGCGTGAACCCTTGGGTAGTTCATGGTGTCCTTGTAAAGCCAACGGTCCAATATTGTCGCCCCAAGGCAAGGGGGTTGGACGTCTTGTGTTTCTTCCATTTGACAGTTGTGGTTGTCATTGTTGTTATGATCACCCATTTCTTTTGCTGGAATGGGAATCTCTTCTTATAAAATTTCTCCTTCAGTGAACTGATCAGGAGCCTCTTGAAAAACTGGATCTGGTTGGATAGGAGGACTGACTCTCCTTCTTCTTGTATATACTCGGTACACCAGTGTGCTTAATTCCACGCAGGAGGTGGCAAGATTGGTCTACCTGCTGCAAGATCCGCTTTCTCTTCTTTTTCATCCAGAGTGGTAGCCGCGTTTCTCCACTAAGTGGTAGATGTATGATTTTCAAAGATAAAAGTGCGCAAGCTACTGATGATGTCTGACTGCTCTACTTTGATGAAAACTAAATTCGGTTGTATAACAGGCGGAATTAGTGTTGGTTGTTGTACTAGAGCAGTAGGACGCCAAATAGTCATAACCGTACAAAGCCTGAGCTTTGGAAAGTTTTCTTGCCTCGTGCCCCATGGTGGGTGCCAGAAAACTGTTGTCCGTACCAATTTACACTCCAGAGGTGTTAATTGTTATGCCAACAATATAGGAGATGATCATCCATTTGATAATTCAATTAAGTTATTCTCAAGTAGAAGCAGCAGACCATCTTGTAGCAGCAGATCAACTTCAAGAAGAAACATATTTATCTTTGCATCAAAGGATAGGTGTGTTGGTTGAAAATTTTGTATTCTTGTGAAAGCATACAAAATTGTGGTTTCAACCACAGTACGTGAGATTAAACTCTCCTAATTAAGGGAAGGCTCCCCTTTTAACTAAACAAAACTAAATGGGCAGGACAACAATCGTTCCTCTTATTTCAGGAAAGATTATATTCTTTTCTCTTCACAGAAAAGAAATAGCAAATGTTAATAAAACTTATTACAGCAGCTATGCAGTGGAATCAAGAAAGAGGAAATAAGGTTTCCTGAAAGCACAAAGACTTCCGTCACTTCCTCCGGGACGGGAAAACAACCAATAAGCGCAATTTTCTCTAATTGCCTGACTGATTCATTAGGAGCAACTGTAGATATTGAATCAACTGTTTCTGATGATCCAGTAATCCTTTGAATAATTGAAACTAGTTGATCATTGTCCTCCTTGAGCTTCTCCTATTTGGCTAGAAGTTCATTGTAGCTTTGTGCCAAAATTGTTACTGAACTCTGAGCATCTTGCATCATGTTAGCATGAGTCTGCTTGCCTAATTCCACCCTAGTGAACCTGTAATCAAATACCTGCATCTCTTCATGTGGTTTGTCAACAAGAGGTTCTGCAATCTCAGCATATTTCATTTTATTGCTGTCAATAAACACTTGCGAGACTGTTTTTGCTTTCTTTGCAATCATTGGTTTTGATTTCTTCAACTTTTGGAAATCAAAAACATCAGGAGACACTGCTTGTTTCTTTCTTTTGGGAGCGACTGAGTTTAACCATGGAGGAAGATCCAAGGTTGTCACATCTGAAATAGCAACTGCAGTCTGCATAGAAATAGACTTAGTTTGTGTTACAACTGAAATTCTAGGTGGCGCCTCAGCTTGTATAGCAACCATGTTTTGCTCAGAAGACAAATTACGACTAGGATCAGCCATGAAACAATCAAAGCTTGCTACTAATGTATCTATCTCTGAGAGAGTTATTTCTGATATGGCTGGAAAGATTGGATTTGTATCAAAAATATTCTCCAAGTTATCGGGCAAGCTTTTCACAGGTGTATTCATTATTGATGAGGAATGATGACTAGCCCCTGGAGGTGGGATAGAAGAAACAAATACTGTGGAGAAAGAATCAACATCACTGTCGATAGGGGAGATAGGGGATATTGTTGAATCAGGTATTGGAGCTTCAATGTGAGGAGTCATTTCACTTCGAATGGTAGAGGTTTCAAGAACCTCCTCTTCTTCTTGCTGATCCAAAACTTGAATCTGCATTTTCTTAACTTCTTTCCCCTTTAGTGTTTCCTTCTCCAATGGTTCCTCCACAGCCCAGCTTACTCTTAACTTAATTCTGGTACCTGAAGAGGAAGCTCCTTCTTTTGATTTGCCTCTAATTTCTGACTTCAATCCTTTAGGACCAGCTGGATCATCTTCAGCTCTGATTCTGATTTTAATAGTCTTGACACCTATGCTTTTGAGCCAAGTGTTGGTATTTGCCAAGACTGACTGAAACCTATCAAAAATAGAGACAGATTCCTTTTGAGACCACTGGATTGCAGGAATGGGCGCATTAGCAACCTCTTGTTCTTCATATTCAGGATCTAAAACCTACCTATCATCAACTACACCTTCTGGAACTAAGGTCAAATTAAGATCAACAATTTGCTCCACTGTTAGCCTGCAATAATCCATTCTATATATATCTTTTTCTGTTCAGAGGTCCGCCCAAATGTCCTCAATGCAGTGCACATGAGTGAAAGCTCTTTTAATTTTGTCTTTCATTTTTCTATAATCAAAATCCATCTTGGCCTGAAATTTCTTTAACGTTATTTCCTGAAGTTCAGTCTCCATTGCTTTTGCTCTTGAGGAAGTTGTCAAAGAGTACCTCCCAATTACCAATGGATTATGTGATGAAATACTGATTCCAGTCTTGAGTTGTGTAGCTTGGCGTGCATGCACTGTCATCAACTGCCTTCCCAGCTCCATCAAAATAATCTTATCTGTCGGATACCTTGGAAGCATATAAGGTTGGTCTTCAAAACAGCTGACTCTCATATAAGTGAAGGTAGGGAATTGAAGAAACAAGCAACCATACTCGTTTACTTTCCTCAAAGCGACCTCGGATATCCTGTTATTTTCCAATGCTTTGTCAAATAAACACATAAAGTGACCAAAGAAAGCATCTTGAACTCTTCTATAATGTGCCCAACTTGGTTTTAAAGTCAGTTGATCATAATACTCCCATACAGGCACCAATGATCTGTCACCTTGAGTATATAGGCCTGGAAACTGCCTCAATGAAGCTGCTATATAAACCAAATATGAATTCATGTAGAAGGTAAGTGTGGTAGGAACCTGTACAAGTTGTTCACACAAACTGTCGCTGATTATTTCACCCCAAAATATTGGGTGCTGTGCTTTTCTGATGACCACAATGAACTTATACATCTAGCTTTCAAACATATTGGAAACCTTCAACCCCGCTATTCTACTCAGGAAAGTGATCATATCATTAATCTCTTAAAATCAAACCAATACAATTTGGGTATCCGGGTCACACAAGGTCGTGATTTGAGAAGCCACTTGTGATTGATATGTTTGATACAATCATTCTTTTTCTGCTCGTAATGTTTGTGAGCACTCTTCAATGAGATTTCTGAATATGTAGTAGCATCAAGAACTCTAAAAATTCTATTGATTGTCTCAGGATCAAGTCTGATAACCACGTTGCCGTCATCGTCCTTGATGGTTCTTGATTCACTGTCAAAACGGGATGCACATGCAAGAACAAATTCAGGCTCAAGGGTAGCAACAAGAAAAGAAGATACCAGGTGAATATGACTTCTCAGTAACAACTGCATGTCATGAGAAGTTGATTTCTCAGCCCTCTCAAGAAACTCAGACATATCAACATGCCCAATTTCTGTGTCCTTAATTTCGTCAATATTTGAGACCATGTGAGATGGGGAAATCTCATTCTGATACTTATCAAATTTGTATTTCATCTTTTTGTTTATTGGAGAAGCTGGTTCGTCTGTCATTGAACAGGAATCTGCAAGGCTGCGGTGAAAACCCCATAAGGTCAGAACATCATCAACATCAACATGAGCGGACATGGTGAAACTCAAACCCTAGGATAATGAAATTGTCTCTAGAAAAAAGGTGGAGAATGAATGGTGAAGACAAATTCGGATCTTGGTGGAGGGATTGTAACTGAAAGCAACGTTTTTGTCTTTTTGGAACAGCAAGACAAAAAGATTTTAAACTTGGATTTGGAGTCATGTCCAAAAAGTTCAACTTTCGAGCCTTTTTAAGCATTTCGGGTTTTTTTATGACTTTAGCAATTTTACAAAAGGCAGTCGGGATTTTTTGAACATTTGACAATTTTACATTTTTGCAATTTTTATAATTGCAATTCCGGTTATAAATCCCGACTTGCACACTTTGTTCCAAAAACCCGAAATGTGGGCCAAGGTGAAATTTCGCGAAAAATGGCAAAAAGAGGATTTGATGTTCGATGAATGTGAAAATGTAAAAATCTGATTGGTGGATGAATGGAAATGGGAAACGAAAACATTATTGCTGGGAGAATGGCGTGATGAAAAACGTGTTTTGTGTATGAGGCATTTTAAGAATGGAGACATATGGAACGCTAAGAAAAACGTTTTCTAAATAAAGAGAAAAATGCGTTTCTAGCTGAAAGGAAGATGAAAACGTATGGAATGAAGAGAATGAAGTTATATGAAATGAAAACAAAATGCGTTATCGTGTATGGAAATGGAATGATATGGAGAGTGAATATCAATGGGATGAAAGGAAATGAAGGACGCATGGTATGTGAAGGGCATATGGTAAATGGAAAATGCGTTTTCAGTGAAGGCGAGCTGAATGACTGTTATTTTAGAATGAAAACGCGTTTATTGGAAAGGCAAAAAAGTAAATGAGTAAAAGAAATGCGTTTTTGCAAAAACGTTTTAAATGAAAGCATAAAATATTTACAAAAACAAAATACAAGATTGTAAGAAAACAAAAAACAAAAAAAAAAAAAAAACATACCTGTAAGTAAATTTGTAAACGAAAATGACGATGGAGTAACCCTAGACGCGATTGGAAAACTCAGAAAATGAAAGAAACTTGGATATTGACAGCTGAAAGTCCGTTTTAAAGATTCTGGATCGATAAAATCTCCTTGGAATAAGGAAGACAAATGGAATAGGACTCGAATAGCTCGGGTCAAAATGGCGTCGGACTTTCAGGAGTTGTTTGCAAGTTAGAATGACATTCAAAAACGAAATCGGGTTTTTTAGATGCAAACGCAAGTTCCTTTTAAAGAGAATCGGGCTTTTTAGCTCATTTGACAATTTTACATTTGACAAAAATGAGTATTTTATGGAGAACTTAGAAGAAAATCGGACTTTTTAGCTCACTTAAGCAATTTCGGAACTTTTTCAAGTTTTAGCAATTTTGCTCTTAAGCTAAAATTTTCCTACTTGATGAGTTGCCTAAAAAACCCGATTTTGACCCAAAAGACAAAGAAAAAGACTCAGAAATTGACAAAAACAAAAAAGAAAGAGAGAAAAAGGGTAACCCAAAGGATTATAAACCTAAAACTGAGATTCGCTAATCTTTGCACCTCGTAATGCGTGCCTTTAGAGAAGAAAATCTTCAAATTTTATCAAAATTTTGATTGGTTATCCAAATTTTTAAACAAGTCAAAAATTCAGGATAACAAGGTGCTATTAATTTCATTGTATCAATTTTCCCTTGAGAAGGGTCTGATTGTAAAGCAGATTTCTACTCTTATTCATTCAATATATAAGATACATTTGTGTTGGGTTTTTCTCCCTTGAGGAGGGTTTTCCTAGGGCATCTTGCTGTGTTCTTTGTTCATGTGTTGCATTTTCTGCTCTATGTTAAATCTGATCCTAAAACTAACACGTTTGTTGTTTGGGTTTCTATTTGTTGGCCGTACCATCCTTGCAGCTAGTCATACCATTCTGGGTGTGGTGTTGGAATTTGGGAGCTTCCAGTGGAGATTCATAGCTGTTAATTTGGCTTGGAGGTGGTGCCTAGGGTTCATATTGATTGGTATTTCATTCTCATCAACAACAAAAGCATTTCTTGGTTGTAGTGTCCCAAAGTAAGGGTTCCGGTTTGCTGGTTGCAACTACAGCCTTTTGACAAAGTTGCCAATTTTTTTGGGTATGTTGTATTTAGATATGTAGTGGTATTTTATGAATTAGGTTGCTATTGTAATTGAGAAAAACTCAATATTCTAATTGTAAAACAAATCTAAAATTTTCTGCTTTTTGTATTTGGAAAACTGTAAAATTTCCTGAGTTATTTCTTGCTGCAAATCTACTATACATCTATTCATTATTGTTATGAAATATTATTGGCATATCTCCATCTTTCTCAACATCAAACAAATCAAAACACAAAAAGAAAAAGCCAAATAGGGCAGCATATTACAATGGTATTAGAGCCATTGATTTTTCCAACCAATGGGATTTAATACCAAATTTGCATAGCAGAAAATTCAGATCAGAATTTCAATTGGGCATCATGGCTACTTTCAGTGATCCAATGAACTCTTTACTTGAATCTGTGAGGAAAAATCAGGTTGATTTTGAAAAGAGATGGAATACGTGGTGGAAAGAATAGGAGACTACCAGAGTCTTTCAAGAGAAGGTGAAACTTATAGGTAATAAACTAGAACACTTACCCCAGTCAAAAGAAGTTCTTCTCATCACATTGGTGGAAGTAGGAAATTGTCTATGCAAGGTTGATCAATTACCTTCTTTGTTGATGCGTCAAGCTATGAATCCATTGTTGCACTCTTTGGTTAAGCCAATGCTTATAAGACATCAGGGTAAAAATGTGAGACTTCTAATCACCAGTTGTCTTAGTGAGTTCACAAGGATTATAGCTCCTAAGGTTCCCTATGAAGATGGCATAATGAAGGAGGTTCTACAACTAATTGTTAAGAGCATAGATGCAAAACTCACGAAAAAATCAGTGAGTTGTAAAAAATTCGCGAGTTTTTTTGCACGCCAAGTTTTTGCTACATTTATTTGCCAACTTTTACTCGCTGATTTTTTGCAAAAAACTTGCCTGATTAGAACAAAAACCACATGGCCAGAAAAAGGTCATTCAACTTGTTTTTTTCTCTTTCATTTGCTCTACTTTGGCAAAAACACTCTCCCAACCATTTTGCACCTCTTTGCAGTGATTTGCATCGAGGAGATGAGATTTGAAGATGTAATATCCCCATTTTCCGAGCATCAGAGTTCGTAAGGATTAGCCTATCAATTGACCCTCGTAGGCTAACACTGATAGTTAGAGGGTCCTTCGTGGCAGTAATCAGGGTGTTTTTCTCCTTTAGAGCTCAATATGGGTTCAGTTTGGCCTTCGTTTGACTCGGTTCTTCATACTTACTATTTATAGTAAGTCACCATTTTAGGGGAGTCAGGGTTACTAAATTTAGTAAGGCACCTAAACAGGTCTCAGATGCAGTGTTGACCTCTTATTTGGTTGGATGGGCAAAATATTAAATGATTAATGATTAATTATCATTAAAGGTACTTTAATGATAATTAAATATTATAAAGTTAAATTTTAAAATTAAAAGTGTACTTTATTTCCGATGAGGCCATGACCCTCAATTAAAATCACTTAAAGTACATTATTATATTATTATTTTGGACACCCAAGGTTAGAGAGATATTATAAAGTTTTATTAAAAACCTAAAGTGGATTTCAAAAGATGATCAAAAGCAGCTTAAGAGGTCGACCTTCTTGAGGAATTATAAAAGAGCATCAAAGGCATTCAAATTCATTATGTTTTGGAGAATATAAAATTGTGTCTTTGGAGTTCGTGCTTGGAGAGGAAACCAATTAGGGTTTTCTGCCAATTCCGCATTGGAGAACGAAAACTCTTCAGTGTTAGTGCAATTTTGAGGCTGTGCAATACCAGCTGATATTATTGCTTGAGAGGGCTTTATTCAGGAGTCCATTTGGAGCTTACAAGTGAAAAATCAACATAGGGTTTGAGGCAGTTTAAAGGTATATCTATTGCAGACCTAAGTTATTCATTGGCAGCCATTATCAATCAGATTTCGAGCTTTTATTGCTGCTACAGTAACACGTGAATAGTGTCGCGCTACAGTAGATGCTACAGTGTGCGGAGACGCTACAGTAAAAGGCATTTAGAGGAGTTATTACAGGGGTTTAATCAAGGGTTTGAAGATTCATTTACTTGCAGATTTGAAGAACATTCAAGGGTTTATTTGCAGATTTGAAGAACAATAACACGTGAACAGTAAACGCTACAGTGTTTGAGCAGATTTGTGAAAGAGATTCAAGGGGTTTATTGCTGCTCTTTACCACTTCGTATCTTGCTACTACTTTTATTGTAATTTGGGCTTATTTGAGAAGAAATTGCAAGTATATTGAAGGGCTTTCAAGCAGATTTAAAGGATTTCTATAGCAGGTCTGAAGATACTCATTGATAGCCATAGTTGTTGCTATATTGGTGATTTCTAGGCAGAATATATTGCTTTTGGAAGGCCGTTTCATCTCCTGGGTGCTAGACGTGTTTTCCTTGCAGCAAACGTTGGCATTTGGTTTGTTTCTACAACATGGCTGGGCATCTAATCTAATGAGGTTGTGCTGCTGTAAGTTATATCAGACTTTCCAATACTACTGCTAATGCACTTTCAAACTAGCTTCTTGCTAGTTTGCACACCGGGTATGTTATTGATTGTATTTCAACTAAAATATTATGAATTGGAATGAATATGCTGTAATTGCAAACCTTGGTAAAACTGATTTGAGAATGAAAGGATAAAGATTTGCTCCAGCTGCTCTTGAATTATAATAATCAGCATTATTCTTTGTTGCCCATGCATTTCTATTTACTTGGCAAAGTCTTTGGAAAGTATCTAACGCATCAAGCATAGTTAATAAACCCAAAGTTTATTTAAATATAAGGCAGAAACTTGGTTTGGTTAGAGTCCACCAGGTGTGGGTTCTCACAGAAGAGGATTTTCATTGAATTTCAAAGGCCAATTGGATTTCCAGGTAGGTTTTCATATTTTTCTTATTCTTTCTTCTTTTTTTTAATTTTTTCTTCATTTTTGCTAATTGTAAGTTTAAAAAAGAGAATTAATGTAGTATAAAAAGGATTTAGATTTAGATTAATCAAAGCAAGATTTAGATTCATCAAAACAAGATTTTCTAACATTTTTCTAATTTTTTCAATTTTTTTCAATTTTTTTCAAACCCTAGTTATTTTTTTCTATTTGAATCCTCATTTTTATTGAAAAACATGTTTAGAGTCTTAGATTAGTTTACTTTTTTACTAATTTAATGTAATTTTCTGATTTTTTCATTGTTCTCACATTTTTTTCAAACCCCAATTATTATTATTTTTTAATCCATTTCTTTGATGAAAATGTTTAGAATCTTGGATTAGTTTAGATTTTTACTAATTTAAAGTAATCTATTTTGATTTAATCTAATTTAGGTTGTTTTTAAATTTTCTATTAAAAAACTAACAAGTTGTCCTTTCACTTTGTGTGTGTAGGTTAATCGATAATGGCAAATAGAGAATATTCTACATCCGGTTCAGCCTTAGGCTTTGCCCCATCCATGCCACCACCATCATTTGTAGGCACTCGTCTTCTAGGAGCTAGAGATCCTACTTGGAAATATGCTTATCAAGGACCCAAACCTGGCTCAGTTTATTGCATTAAATGTAAAAGAGTATTATGTGGAGGCATTGACTGCCTCAAATACAATCTTGCAGGCATCCCTCAATGTGATGCTAGGCCTTTTCCTAACACCACCGAAGAAATAAAAAGAAAAATGAATGTCATACTTGTAGCCGCCGAAGAAAAAAATTACAAAAAGAGAGGGCAAAGGAAGCCATGCAAGCATCCATAGCTTCTTCTTACGGTGCTCCAATCAACCTTGAGTCGGATGATGATGCACTTCAGGGAATAGTGGGCTCTCTTCGTGGTCCACGACAACCCACCACCACGACAAGCCCTTCATCTACCTCTAGTAGAGCACCAGGGGCAGGATCAACACCTACACACATACATGATTTTTTTGTGCCTAGAAACACACCTGGAGCACAACCTTCCTTGGAGGCAACTGGGTGGAAGAGGGAGGTGCATGAGCAGGTAGACATTGTGTGTGCAGATTTTTGGTATTTCAACATCCCTTTCAATGTGGCAAGTTCTCCTTACTGGCACAATTTGGTTACCGCATTGGCAGTTGCAGGAAAAGGCTACAAAGCGCCTTCTCGCACAAACTTGAGTGGGAGGTTAGTTAAAATTAATTTAATTTTTTTGATAAATTTATGTTCTTTATTTTATAGCAATTTATGATTAATTTAAGCTATTTTTTTGTTTATAAATTAAAATTTTGTACTCAATTTCACTTTGTACTTGTAGGTTGCTTAATAATGCAATTGAAAGGGCAAGGACAATGATAGAAGAACAAAGAGAAGAATGGCAAAAATATGGCTGCACTATTTTTTCCGATGGGTGGACAGATGGTAGAAACCGCAGCATCATTAATTTTTTGGTAGCTTGCAAAAATGAGGTGGTGTTTTTCAAATCAGTGGATGCCTCCAACATAGTGAAAAATGTAGAAAATTTGGCTCGAATGTTGGAGCATGTTTGCATGGAGGTTGGGATTGAAAATGTTGTGCAAATAATTACTAACAATGCAACAGCATATGTGGCAACAAATAGAATCCTCCAAGATAAACACCACACAATTTTTTGGACACCTTGTGCAGCACATGTCCTTGACCTTCTTTTGGAGGACATCGGCAAACTAGATTGGGTCACACCAATTGTAGAGGATGCAAGGAGGATCACTAAATTTATCTACAATCACTCTTGGGATCTTCACTTGATGAGGGATCACACCCAATGGAAAGAGTTGGTAAGATCCAGTGTGACAAGGTTTGCAACGAATTTCTTAACGTTGCAAAGCATTCTTGGTTCATTGACAGCTTTGAAACAAATGCTTGTGAGTCAAGCATGGCTAGAATCAACTTATTCGAAGAAGCCAGAAGGAGAGAGGGTCACACACATAGTCTTCGACAACCTTTTTGCACAAAGAGTTATAGAGATTGTAAAGGTAACTTCAAAGTTCAAGTCTTCAAATTTAAATTCAAATTGAATATATATATTTTTTTAATGTCTTTCATTGTAAATTTGTAACTTTAATCTTTTTGCATTTTTATATTGTAGGCATTGGAGCCCTTGGTTAGAGTTCTCTGCTTGGTAGATGGGGATAAAACCCCAATGGGCTATCTTTATAAGGCCATGGATAGGGCCAAGGAGGCTATAAGAAATTATTATAAGGGGGACAGCCTCAAATTTGATCCCATATGGGAGATTATTGATAGGAGGTGGAACCATCAACTCCACCAACCCATCCATGCAGTAGGGTACTTCTTGAACCCAGGCTGTTTCTTCCATTCAGGCACCTACTCAAATCCTACTGGAGAGGTTATGGAGGGGCTCACTACTTGAATTTAGAGGATGACACCCTAGGTTTAGGTGGAAGACCTCATTGTTAATGAATTGCAAAATTATAGGGAAAAAGGGTGCACTCTTTTTTTTAGACCTGGCAAAGCGAGCAATACACAATCAGTCACCAAGAATAAATTTTGAAATTTACAAGTTACAAGTTACAACTATTGATAATTTGATAAAATAAGTTTTGGACTTTTGACTTTCCTTTCTAAGTTTCTAACTCTTTTTTTTTTTTTGTAGATGTTTGGTGGACAAATTGGGGTGGAAATACCCCAAATCTCCAAAGATTTTCCCTTCGTGTCTTATGCCAACTTTGTAGTTCATCTGATTGTGAGCGCAATTGGAGCTTGTTTGAGGCCATCCACACGAAGAAGAGGAACAAACTAGCTCATAAACGCCTCAATGACCTTGTCTATGTGCAATATAATCTTTGGCTACGCACATGTAAGGTAGAGGAAATATCAAATAATCCAATTGATTTGGATGAGATAGATCCTTATAGTGATTGGAAAGGGCGAGATGAGTAGCCTCCATTGTTTTATGAGGATGACATCTATGCTTTAGAGAGACAAGAAATGGAGGGGAGTGGATTTGCATTCTCATTGGATGATATTGAGGATGAGCCTGAGGAGTCATTGCCAGTGCCACCAGCAACAATGCTAGCATCTACATCCGAGATGGAGGTTGAGGAGCCACAGCAGAGTCCTACGACTAGACCCTCTCCCCTAATGAGAACTAGACAAGGGAAGAGGAATATGTGAATTTGTCAAAACTGAAATATATTAATGTAGTATTTACTTTCAGTTGTACAAAAACAATTTGCTATTTTCATTTTGTTTCAGACTATCAGTATCAGTGCATTCCACATGAGGATGCCATTTTGTATCTAATTTTCTTTCAAATCAATCAAATACAACTAGACTCAACTTGTTTCTTCTACGTACTCATTTATTGACTCATTGGATGCATCTTATCATTGAATTTTGCAAAAAAAAAAAGTGTTTTTTATGAAACTTAAGCAATTTTTTAAGTTGCCGAGTCGAGTTTTTTGGGCTTGGCGAGTTTTTCAAATTGGCGAGTTTTTCAACTACGGTTGACAGCTTTCATGGGTTACCCGATGACCAAGGCGCTTCCTTTGGTAGGAGAGTTAAGATGTTAGAAGTAATGGCAAGAGCTAGATCTTGTTATCTTTTGATTGATTTAGAATGTGATGATCTTATTCTCCAAATGTTTCATTATTTCATAGCATCTATCAATAAGGATTATGGAGAAGCTATTTTTTCTTACATGCAAACCATTATGGTCCTAATCATTGATGAATATGATACTATTCCCCAACCCCTTATATCTATGTTGTTGGCTATTTTCAGGAAAGAATAGGATGTCTCTACAGCTACTTATGAGTTGGTCAACAGAGTGTTCAAACAATGTGAAGGAAAGTTGAAACCTTTCTTGGATGTTGAGGAATATGTTATAGAGCTTCAAGATGATTCTATGATTGTACATGCATCTATTCATGTTGAGGATGTGCGCAATACAACAGAGCTTTCCTATGAGGCTGATTACACTAGTGCGTATGATGAGCATGTTGATAGCATACTGATGATGTTTCTCAATCAACTATTGATGGTGATTGAACCACTTATCAGAGTGATGATGATCTAGGTGTCTTAGCACCTAATCATGATAAAATGGGGGAAAAGAAACTCTATGTAATGAGCCAACCATTTTTTTTTCAATTTTACAATGATCAAGCCAATACAACAAGCACCCGTTAAGGTTAGCCCAAAACCAAACACTACTGGAAAGTAACTCTACACCAAGAATGCACACACAATCTCAGGATGAGAAGGGTGTTGTCATATGGTGCCAAGGATCATCAGTACTTGAAATGAAGAAAAATGCTAAAAGTAACCCAACCCAAGAATGTGCATCAAGACTCGATGCGGGTGAGGCGCTAGCATATGGTGCTGGGGGTCTTATGAATTTGTTGACGGCTTGGCCGATTAGCAGTATGATGATTACAATGCAATGCAAGAAAGTAAAGAAAGACTAAACAAGACCAGTCTCTTCCACAAATGTGGGAATTACAATAGACTGGGCAAGGTCCAATCTCTTCCACAACATGGCAAATAGGAAATTGCAAGAAACAGAGATGGTTGAACAGTACTACTGTAACAGCCTTACAATGATATTTTTTCCTGCAAATAACATTGTATTAAAAGAGTTTCAATGCTGCAAATATCAAATATGTCTCTCTAATCTCCAAAATGACTTTCCAAACCAAAACCCAACTCAAATGACAAACTTTTACAATCTAATATGACAAACCAGCAACTATATGACTCACTAAAATGCTCATAACTCCATCAAAACTACTTCAAATGACGTGAGACCAAGTGCAATGAACTCCAAGGAAGATGGCGACCAAGTTATGACCAAGAAATGGCTGCAACAACTACTCAATGAATTTTCTAAACATTTGCCAAGCAAGATGAAGTGGTACGGCCTCAAGAGGGGTGACTTCTACAAGATATCTGCATAATAAAATATGAAACTCTCCAAAAAGGGGCGCCCAAGGATGACAATGACATATGCAAACTACCCAAAATGAAATAAAATTTATTCTAAGACTTCTAACTAAAAATGACTTTCCACTATGACTGGACCAGCAACTCAAAAAAGATCATAAGTACTAAAAAACTCCATTAGGGTCAATCTAATTCCCCTGAATGAGAAATAGCCTTCAATCAGCTAGGTGTTATCTTGCAAACACGAAGTATGATCCTTGCTTGGAGGCATGCATTCCTCAAAGCACTTTGCCTAAAATCAATCCAGCAACATAACGGTGTAGTAGACAAGAGATAACCAAAATGAAGAGTAAGACCCTTCTTTTATAGACTCTGAGAAGGGTCTCCAAAATCTTCTAGAAAGTGCGCCCAAGCACAAGGAGACAAATTCAAATTTCAAATTGACTTTCTCCCTCCTCAGGATGGCATCCAAGACAAAGGAGGATTAATTCTCTTAATAAAATAAACTCCTCATCAAAGTTAGCGTCCCACTCTCAAGGCATTACTTTCAACCTTAGAAATATTTAAATCACCTCCAAGTCGTCCTTTTCAAGGGACCCATAAACTTTATTAAAATTGTAAATATTCTTCAAGTAGGTGTCTCAAGTATTAAAGAGAAACACTTTATAAAATAATATCTTCTCAAGGCTAGGCATCCCAAATTAAAAGCATTAAAATATGACTTTATCAATAAATCATCCTCTAAACCTTAGCCAAGAATATTTAAATATTTTACCTCCACCAAAGGACATCAACACAAACTCCAACTTGCCAAAATAGCTCCAAGAATGTTGGAAAGACCAACTTCCCAATCTAACCTGCCATAAATAACCACTGCTCCGAACTGCTGAACCACTACTAAAAATACAACTTACTAAAAATAGCATACTGCTAAAAATAGTAAGTTGTTCCAAACTCATTTTCTCCATGTTTGAGCAGCCATCGCAACTTACTAAAAATAGCAAGTCCAGGAAAGTTCTCTGATTCAATTGCATGTCACACCATCGCGAAGCTCTCTGAAAACCCAGAAGGAATCCATAATCAAAACTGAAAAACTTCAACATGCAAACCTCCAAAAGCAGCTAAGAATGCAAATCTATATCTTGTCATGCATGTTACCTCTTCACGAAGCTCTCCAAAAACCTAGAAAGCTCCACCAAACATGCGTTAGAAACTCTTGCATGCAAGACCTCAAAACCTCCTCAAAAGTGGAAACCCTAATTTCAGCTTCCGACTAGCCTACGAGCCTCCGGAATAGGCTAATGGCCAACAATACTGATCACTGCTAAGAAGGGGACATTACAGTCCGCCCTTCCCAAAATTGCTTGTCCTCAAGCAATTGAACAACACTCCAACTGATACCAAGGTCCCATGTCCATCTCTGAAGAGACCCATCATGCTGATGCTGCTCCACTCTGATCATAACAATGAAGCCATTGAACTAGAACTGTACTAACCTTCCCTGCAACCTCAAGCAGTTAACATGCCTGAAGATCAAACTGGAAAACAAGGAAGGATTGAAATCACAATCTATCATCTCCAGCCCAATAAACTTTGAGGAGTTAACATCAGCAATGTCAATTACGGCCAACATTTTGAACATAAAGAAGAATAATCTAATCAATTAAAAACAACATAACTCTTCAAAGCAACAAATAGGATCTCAACAGTAAAAGTCTCGAAATGCCAAGCCCAATCGAGCAATGGTTCGCTGCCCCAGACATTTGTATAAGAAAATGTACAAAGATAGCCACTAGAATGAGGACGATTTCTATCCAAAAGCTGATTATGCTCTATCCAAACCACCATTTCTCTCTTTTGAAGCCATAAACCATCTCTGGAAAGAGATTGGAAAGTCTGGAATTAAATGCACCAGCTACGAAACAAGACTGAAATGATCAACTTGAGATCTGATTTAAGGAAAATCAGCATCCAAGGAGATAGATAGCTGTTGCAAAACTGAAAATCAGCACCCAAAATATCATTTTTGCTCATATCCACAGTTGAAAACAACCTTATTGAAGATTTCATCACAGTAAATAACCATTCTTTGCTCAACTTATCCCTCCAAAACTCCAGTTGAAGATCAGAAATAATCATCAAACGGATGATAAAGAAGGTAACAACACTGAGAGAATTGAAAATTTGAGGCTTATCATTCTAACATACCTTCTTGTCAAATACCAAATGCAAGATAATGTCGGGATCCCAAATCATAAGTAGAGAAGAGCCATTCTGCAGATGGAGAATTACTCTGACTAGAACACTTTGATAAATATGTTCTATTTGAATCATCACTCTTGAAACTCCAAAAAGTATTCAACAAATCTTAATTCACTGAGAAAGTTGAATTCAAAATCATGAGACAAGAGCTGCTGGAAAGATTCAAGGAACCCTCTGTCAAACTCCATACTGAATTCAGTTACTCTTAAAGAAGGTGGTGCAAGCAAGAAATCTGAAAGGAATCTGACAAGCATCCGCATCAAGTAATGAATAAACTCTTCATCGGAGTGCCAATCAACTCTTTGTTGCCAATCAAGATTAGTGACCTCATTTCTCCCGATTTCTTGATTCTCCATCTCTTGAAGAGTGGAAAGACTAGGATCAGCAGTAAAGTCTTCACTATGCAACTCATGTATCATCGTTCCACTGTTAGAAGAAGTGCTAGAACTTTCCCTTTCGACATTAGTGTCAAAAGAGATTTCCTCTTGGTTCGATATCACATCATCAATCACAAATGAAGGATTATCATAAACTCCCTCATCACCCACTTCAAAAAGAGGATTGTCATAAACTAGAAAGTCATTCCTTCCAATTTGATGCTCCAAATCTGCACAAGCAACTTTTGTTTCCCTTGAGACACTTTCAAGATCAAACTCTTCTAGAAGACTATCAAGCTCTTCAATCACTTATTTGATTTCCTCAGCTCTTTGTGAACCCTCTTGCTCCTTGAAAAGTTTGAAGTCAGCAAACTGGTCTTCAACCTCTGTTAGAGCCAACTGAGTTTCTTTCAACTTGTCCTTTGTTGTTTCAAGCTCCAGAGTGAGCTCATCAACCATACTTTCCTTTTCTTGGAAAGCATGAATGATCTCTTTTGCAACTTCAATTACATAATCTCAACCTTCAATCAAGTGCACGTACTCTAACTTCAATGTCTCCAAAGAATTCTGATAAGTTGCAAATTGGGAAGAGCAACTTCATCTTTCACTGGTAGTTTTCAAAAAATATTGTTCGAATATTGTAAGAGACTAATTGCATGGTAGTTTTCAAAAATTAAATCCATTGTAGACTTTACTTATTAGAATTTAATAATGATTTAATAAAGTGTATTCACTCTTTTATGTATTTGGGTAGTTAGGTATAGGTTATTAAATAAGGTGGTTGTAGTTGTTGCAGTTCTTTAATGAGCCTGTTGGGCTAACATTCAATGAGGTAGATTTAACATTAAAAATGGCAGTTGTCATAGTGAATTTTTCTGTCTCTATAATGTTGTGATTTCATCATGAGACACAAGCCATTTCAAGTTATTTTCTCTCATCTCATTTCTTTGCTTATACCAACATTAGTGATCACCAAATTATTTTGTACAATTTAGTTATTTTGCAATGTCAATCGAGTTAAAAATTTTGGAATGATCATTTGTATTTCTACCTAAACTTGATAGCTCTGAAAATATGAGACACCAACTCATATAATAGGGAAATATGAAACGACTTCTAGCATTGTGGAATGTCAAAGCCATTTAAATAAAAAAAATGTAACAGGAAACATAAACAATTGAAGTGTAAAGGGATGAATGTAAATGATACAAAAGTACTCAAAGATTTTTATAATAGCCTGCTGCATTCTTTGAGTAGTAAAGATACCAAAAAAACATGGAAGTATATTGAATTGAATGTAAATAATACAAAGACAGTATAAATTTATGCTAATAACCAATTGCTTCCTTTGATAAGAAAAGATGGAAGACAAAAAAGTATTATGCAGGGAAGTAGGTTGTACCGCTTAATTCAATTTGAATTCATAATAGAAGATCTTTGTACCTGTTCAAACCTTGTTGACATGTTTGAACATCCAGAAGTTTCTGAACTTGCCAAGCATGAGAGAGCTAAACCCACTACCTCTTCTGCCTGGAATGTTACAATTTCTTCTGAAGCTCATTCATGCACAAGACTCAATATTTGAAACTCATCAAAGAATCTGACATAAATATTCATATGGAATAAAATACAATGAATATTGACTTTCCATAGGCCAAACCTGAGAAGCTCCAATTGCAAGACGTTTAGCATAGTCATTTGCAGTGTGTTGCTTTTCAGTGCCACTAACTGCATCATGATGTTGTGCAATTGCCAAAGCATCACCTAGAAGATCTGTATTTGGGCTCCCACTTTTTCTGCCAATTAGGAATTCAAGTTGTCGTGCTGCCTGTACATATATGCCATGCCTTGATTATTATAATTTGAAAACTTCTGTATTATATACCATAAAAATTCATTCAAATAAACTGACAGACAAATAATGCTTTAAAGACACATACTAGATAATAACCACTCAGGTAGCGAACATATCCCTTAAGAGCTGGCCTGCTTGTAAAATATCCTGTCCAATAAGCATTTTCACCATCTGCATACCTGCACATTTCAACTAATTTACAGTCACAGAGGCAAAGAGAGTTCAGAAATCACTAGCAACAAATCAATTGCTTTCTTGAACACAAGAGATTCCACTCACGGGAAGTAATCATCAAATTTGAGGGGCCATGCTTCATTTGCAGCATGCTTTGCATCAGTGTAAATTGCTGGAGTTGAATAAAATGCATTAACTCGTCCATCCTATGAAGTTTCAAAATTTGTCAAGATGTGTCAAATAGACTTTACAGAACTATGTGCAGTAAAACACATTCATAATATTTTAAATACGATAAGACAAAGGTTTAATATCTTAAGTTTATTTCATGCCAACTTATAAAAGCTTCTAATAAGGTTATGGTAGCTATCATTCTCATATATAGAGTCGTGTAAGTGGAAGCTGAGTTTGATAGGATATAAAATCTGTAGAATCAACATTATTCAAGAATAATTTGGAATTCCATTTAATAGTTTAATCGGAAATGTGGTTCCCAAAAAATTTCCATTATGTAGTTTAAACTGTATCCTGACACCTTGAAAATTCATAGCCTAGCTAGGCAATGTGAACCTCAAAAACGTGCTAAAATTGCCTAGAAAGAGCATGCTATCAGGTAAAATATGTCTTAGATCTAAAAGATTTCAGAAATGTATAACAAAGAATATATTGTTACACTTCGATTAACTATGTTCTTGGGATTGAAATTTCATTTATATTGATTTAGTGTTATAATTGTACTTCCCTTCATTAGTTTTGGATGTGGGTCACTCTTAAAGTATCTTGTTCTTGAGTTAATCTGATTATTTTCATTTAAGAAATGCTCAACATTATAACTATGTAATGAGCCAACCATTTTTTTTTTGTTTTTTAGATGATCAAGCAATTACAACAGTCACCCGTTAAGGTTAGCCCAAAACCAAACTCTGCTGGAAAGTAACTCTACGCCAAGAATGCACACTCAAACTTAGGATGAGAATGGTGTTGTCATATGGCGCCGAGGGTCATTAGAAGCAACTGAAAGTAATGCAATGCTGAAGAAAGCTCAACACCAAGAATGTGCTCTCCAAACCCAAGGTGGGTAAGGCGCTACCATATGGCGGAGGATCTATTGAGAGAATGCGATGCTGAAAGTAACTTGACACCAAGAATGTGCGCTCAAGACCCGAGATGGGTAAGGCGCTACCATATGGTGGAGGATCTATTGAGAGAATGCAATGCTGAAAGTAACTCAACACCAAGAATGTGCACTCAAGACCCAAGATGGTTGTGGTGCAATCATATGGTGTTGAGGATCTAAATGCAGTACAATGAAGACTGAGCAAATGCTAGTCTCTTCCACAAACGTGGGGAAATATGAAATTGCAAGAATTAAAATGGCTGAACAGTACTACTGTAGCAGCCTTACAATGTATATTTCTCCTACAAATATCAATGTATTTGAAATGTCTCATTGCTGCAATAAAGTATTATAACTCTCCTATCATCAAATGACTCAATCCACACAAAACCCAACCCAAAAGACAAACTTCTACAATCTGATTTTGACAGACCAGCAACTGAAAATGCACAAACCAATAACTAGACAACCCACTAAAATGCTCATTACTCTCTCATAACTACTCCAAATGACATGAGACCAAGTGCAATGAACTCCTCGGAAGATGGCGACCAATTTATGACCAAGAAATAGCTGCAACAACTACTCAATGAATTATCTAAACATTTTCCAGGCATGATGAAGTAGAACGGCCTCAAGTGGGGTGACTTTTGCAAAATAAAATCCAAATCTGCATATTAAAATCTGAAACTCTCCAAAAAGAGGCGCCCAAGGATGACAATGACAAATGCAAACTATCCAGAACAATATAAAATTTATTCTTTGACTTATGAACAAAAACTACTTTTAGCTATGACTGAACCAGCAACACAAAAACTATCAAAACTACAAGAAACTCAAATACAATGTGCTCAATCTGCTCTCAAGAGTCAAGAACAGCCATCATCTTAGCTAGTTGCTATCTTTCAAGAAAGAAACTAAGTCAAGCTAGGAGGTATGCATTCCTCGAAGCAACTCACTAACCATTCCGGCAGCATAACAATACAGTAGACAAGAGATATCAATGAAGAGCCCAACACTCTTATTTATAACCGTTTTCTCTCCCAAATTCAAATCTTCTTTTCCCTCCAATTAGGGTGCCTATCTCAAATTCACATTCATCTTCAATAATTTGCAATTTGAATTTCATTTAGCCTCTTCTCCAAAAATGAAATATACTTTATCAAAAATGCTAATAAAGTATAATGTGGCGTCCCAAAAGTATTAAAATGCAATACTTTATAAAATAAAGTATCTCCTCAAATAGGCGTCCAAATATGATTAAGTGAAATATTTTAATAAACTCACTTTGTTTTTTTCTTCATCTAGGTGTCCACCACCTCAGCAATATTTCACTTATAAAAACATTATAAAAATGCAATTATATTCTCCAAAGTTGACCACCATGCCTTAGCCAAATATTTCACTTAAAAATGTTATTTTTCACCAAATATCAAACCTGCCAAAAATAACTCCAAGAATGTTGGAATGACCAACTGCTCATGTTGACCTGCTAGAAATAGCCACTGCTCCAAACTGTTGAACTGCTGCTAAAAATAGCACTGCCAAAAATAGAACTTACTAAAAATAGTAAGTTGTTCCAAACTCATTTTCTCCACATTTTGAGCAGCCGTCGCAACTTACTAAAAATAGTAAGTCTGGAAAAGTTCTCTGATTCAGTTGCATGTCACACCATCGCGAAGCTCTCTGAAAACCCAAAAAGAATCCAGAATTAAAACTGGAAAGCTCCAACATGCAAGCCTCCAAAAGCAGCCGAGAATGCAAGTCAATATCTTGTCATGCATGTTACTTCATCATGAAGCTCTCCAAAAACCCAGAAAGTCCCACCAGACATGCGTTAGAAACTCTCACATGCAAGACCTCAAAACCTCCTCAGAAGTGGAAACCCTAATTTTCATTTCAGCTTAGCCTATGAGTTTCCAGAAAGAGGCAAAATCCAAATGAAGAGTGTAGGGCTAAATTGGGGACATTACAAACTACTATATTGTGTTTGTTCTTGGAGTTATTTTAACTTATGTGCAAGAATTATCTAATGCTTTTCAAGACTAATTAATTTGATGTGTTGTACTACACTGTGGTCACAAGGTTGAGGAAGTATAGCATGGAAATTATGAGCAGTGACACCACAAATCAAAGCTAGGATTTAGCACCTATCAGTGTAACACAGGTTCCTTGTCTCCACTTGGTGCTTTGATTTTGTTGTGTATCTTTGTTGCCCTCTTTTCCCTTTTCTTTTTGTTTCAATCCCCTCTTGGATGCCTTGTGGTATTGATCCTACTAGACGCCTACTCTCTCAAAATCTCTTTCCTTTTTGAGAATGGTTATACAAATAACATACGGAGTCCAATCGACCCCTTCCCTCCCTACTTAAACCATGTTTTATTTCCAAGGGAAAATCAGCAGATCTGAATCCTTCTAAAGAGGAGTTGATTTAAAGGGGGGCTGACAACATCTAATTGTTTCATGGGCGTTGAAATTGAACTTATGGGGGAAACATACTAAGACTAATCTCCTCGAAGGATTTAGAATCAACAAAAGACTATTAAGAGGAATCCCCCCATCTAGGAGGGTGAGGTCTCTCTTTCTTCCCCATGCCCTCATAAATGTACCTTCAATTCTCTGTCTCAAGATTGGGTAGGGGAAGAAGATATTAAACATCAAAAAATTGGGCGGTGTAGCAACAATTCGGGGTTGGACAGTTGGTGTGGACAAGAGACATGGAACCAGTCATTTCAAGGAGAATGTGCACTTGCAACCATTGGTGAAGGGGTCTCCATAGTGCAAAAGCATTTGCATCAAAAGTAACTACTTGCAACCACATGACTCATAGCAAAAAAGGGTGAGCATTTACTCACTTGCAACAACAAGGAGACACAATGGAAGGATGAGGTTACTCGCAGCAACTAAAAGTCTACGCATGCAGAGATGGACACTTATAGCAAAAGGAGATGAGGCATAAGGGAGTGCGAACAATTGTAGAAAGAGGGTGCTTTCCCAAGAGATGGATGCCACAAGAGGGGTGACAATGCACGATGGGAGTGCTTGTGTAGTGAGTGATAAGTTGCAAGACTAACCAATGGTTGGTATCGTATGGTGGATAATACAAGGTTGTTGACAAAGTAGCAGCAACCAAATGATAGGAGATTGCAAGAGATGAAGAGGTAATGATAGAAGTGTCAGTTGCTGGCATGGACAAGTGAGTAGGATATTACAAGTTAGTTGCATGGTCGAGGAGGTGCACAAAGGGGATAAGGAAGAGTTGAAGGGCTGAATAAAGGTGGTTGAGTGCTCAAAAGGGTGGTGAAAGAAGGGCCATGGTGGTGCTTTGAGTGGTGGTGAGGAAGTTTGGAAGGCCAAAGGGATGGCCATGATTTGGGTGGTAAATGGTTGTAGTAAAATTTGGTGGCAAAAGAGGATGTGATAGCATGAAACAAGTTGTTGGAGAAGAACAATGGTGAAGGGAAAAGATTGACAATTAATTCCCAAGCGAGGTGAACGGTGGTAGAGAGGACCATTAGGTGAGTTATGTGGTAATGATAGGTCATGGAGTAGGGGAAAAAGTGGTAGTTAATGTTGAGATCAAATGGCAGGTGGCATGAATAATAAAAAGGCCATAGAAGAGGTGCATTCTCATGCAAAGGATGATGTACAAGCATCAAATGAATTAGAAGAGCCATTTTTAGGCCATTTGCACCCTACCGGAATTGTTGAGGATTAGTTGTGTGTAGAAGAATGATTGCGGTAGATTTGAGGTAGATTTGGGCACATAGGAGCAGCAATTAATGGTAAGATGTTTTGTCGCTTGCAAAAGGACGATGGGGTAGGTGATTTTAAAATCTCAAAGATTTGGTCAAGATTCAAGGTGGTGTGTAGACAAAAGAGAAGCTTATGGAAGAATGTGCAAGAGTTAGAAGAGACAGCAATTTGGATGCATGGATAGTCGAGTGAAGAAAATAGATAGCAATTGAGAGGCAATAAGAATAGTTTGGTGAGACTAAGGGGAACGTAGTAGATAGTTGTGAAGACAATTGGCCATGGACCAAAGAGGAGATAGAGCCTGAAGAGAGAGCAAAAATCCAAAGAAAGAGAAGATCTAGACAAGGAGATAGGTGCATGGATAGTTAGTCGAGACTCCAAGAAGAAGAATCCTAAAGACATAGCTATCCAAAATAAAGGAAGAGTTGTAGAGAAGTGCGCTAGTAGTTTGAAGGAAGGAGGCCATGAGAATTGGAAGCAAGTGTAAGAGACCAGGTGTCTCTCAACCCAACCACTGACTGAGAATGCAAGGGTTTTGTTTGTTTCTCTGTATTTTTAATTTTTTTGATGGTTTTTTGCAATAAAAGACAAATTGCGATTTTGCAAGGAAATGCTTGAAAAAATAAAATAAAATACCAGACGATTAAAAACTACAAACTGCAGCTTAGATTTCGATGCTAGATGATTTATTGATCTTCCAGAGTAATTACAACTGTGAAATTCAAACATACAATAAAAAGGCAAGCTATTTATTAAGGAACCTGAATAAGCTTGCAGTCGCCTGTAAACGAGCCTGAAATGGTACGGCTGAATGAAATAAGCAATCTTCTGACCCAGAAATCAATGCACATGCTCCAGAAACCCTAGGCGTCCAAAATGATGAAACCAGAAGACCAAAAGCTCAAGCGTTTTTGACTGGAGAAGAAGTGCGGCCTTTGTTGTAGCAAAAGTACGGCCTATACCAGCAACTAAGAAGTCCGTGCAATCTTGAAGAATGTGCCAGATGCCAAATGAAACACAACCAATGCAATATTCTCCTTCTGGAAGAAGGATCGATCCAAAACTTTTATTATGAACTCCAAAATATGCCCAAATATGACTCCTGTGTGAAGCCACTCTGTTGACAAGCTTAAACTGGTATTGCACAGTCTCAGTCTGTCTGATTCTGAAGAGGGAACGTTCTCCAAAACCCAATGATTTGCAGAAACCCTTGTTTCACAAACCCCAATGCTCTCAAAGAGAAAAATAGACAAATTCAAATGATCATCAATAATGAGTTCGATTTTCCTTGAAGAGAAATATATATCATTTCCTCAAAAGTTCGACCCTTTCACAAAAATCAGCTTAATTGCATTTAATAATATAATAATTTGCCCCTTTAAGATACTTAGGCCAATTATTAATAAATGGCGTCCTTTTATTAATGAGTATTAAAACTCATTAAATATTAAATTTTCCCCTTCTATTATAAAGTATTAAATACTTTATAATTCGCTATTTAATAATAACTTTAATATTTCATTAAAGTGACTTTATATTATAAAGTCAAATTAATAATCTTTTAATTATTATTAAATGCTCTAATAATCCCTGTTTGCTCATCAAATCATTAAACTGGGTCGAAACTGAGCTGACCAACTGAATCAGGTGCCCTGCTAAAAATAGCAACTCCTACCTGCCTAACTTACTATAAATAGTAAATATCTGTAAATCACTCAAAAAGTGTCTGCCAAGGCCCAAACCTGAATCAACTGCTGGAATAATGTTCCCAAACGCTGGATAACTGCCTCAAGTTATCCTCTAAACACATCTGCCAGCCGATGAGGATCTGAATGATAGGCTAACCTCTGAAATAACTGTACTGCCTAGGAAGGGGACATTACAGTCTACCCTCCCGAAAATTGCTTGTCTTCAAGCAATCTCAACTCTAGATGTTGTAAAATATCCTCTGACTCCCATGTAGCATCCTCAACCGGCAAGTCTCTCCATTTGATCAAATACTCTCTGATAACCCGCCTCCGAAGATGTCTCTCTCTAACATCGAGGATGGCCTCAGGCACTAATATCAACTTCCCCTCATCATCAAAGGGTGGCAGTACTAGAGAGGGAATCACATGCTGACCCAACGCTTTCTTCAGGCGTGAAACGTGAAACACGTTGTGAACTCTGCTATCTGCCAGTAAATCCAACTCATATGCAACCTTGCCCACTCGTCTGATAACTCGAAATGGACCATAGTAACGAGGTTTCAACTTCTCTGCACCACTCTTCCGCAAAGTGGACTGACGGTACGGCTGTAACATGAGATACACCATGTCACCCACTTTAAAAGAACGCTCAACCCTTTTCTAATCAACATACTGCTTCTGCTAATTTTGTGCCCACTGGATATTGTCTCTGAGAGACCTCAAAATGTCCTGTTGATCCTGCATCATATCACCTGCACTAGGCACTCTGCTATCACTCAACACCAAATCCAAAAGGTTGGGCGCCTCATACCCGTACAATGCCATGAAGGGTGTCATCTGTATAGTCATGTGGTGAGTAGAGTTATAACAATACTCACAGAGGTATATCTACCTCACCCAAGCTCTTTGTTGTCCAGCTATATAATTGCGCAGATATCCTTCCACCCACTTATTGACAATTTTCGTCTGTCCATCTGTCTGTGGATGGTAGCTGGTACTAGGTGTCAATTTGGTCCCAGAAAGTCTAAACAACTCCTGCCAAAAGTTGCTCATGAACCAACTATCTCTATCGCTGACTATAGTCCGAGGCAAACCATGCAACCTGAATACCTCTCTGAAGAAGAGCTCTGCAGTCTGCAATGCTATAAATGTAGTGGTGATCGGAAAGAAGTTTGCATATTTTTTCAGCCGATCAACAACCACGTAAATACAATCTTTACCTTGGGCTTTTGGCAAGCCCGTGATAAAGTCCATTGATAAGCATTCCCACTTCCTGTCAAGTATCAGAAGTGGCTAAAGCAATCCAGCAGGATAAGTGTGTTCCTGTTTGTTCTGCTGACAAACAAAACACTCTCGTACATACTGAAGAACATCAGTCTTTAGCCCTTTCCAAGTAAACCGTTCCCGTACCAGCTTATATGTTTTGAAATAACCGGGATGGCCCGCCATAGGAAGATCATGAAAGGCTCTCAAAACTGTATCCTTCAACTTTGAATCGGGAACCAGAAAAATCCGCCCCTTGTAAATGATCAAGTCATTCACAACGGTGTACCTACTATCCTGCTCTGTCCCATCAACAATGCTAGAAGCCCATGGGTTCTTAGCATACTCTGTAATAATCCGATGCCTCCAATCCTCAGAGATCTGTGCCATAGCATTCAACTGAGGTCTGCGAGACAAGGCGTCAGCAACAACATTCTGCTTCCCCTTAATAAAGGTGATGTCAAAATCATACGATTGCAATTTGCTGACCCATTTTTTTTGTCTTTCATTTAGGTCTCGCTATCCAAAGAAGTGTTTCAGGCTATTATGGTCTGTACGCACACTGAATTTGCAGCCCACTAAGTATTGCCTGAACTTAGCCAAAGCATGCATAATGGCTAACATTTCCTTGTCATAGATGCTATAAAATCTCTCAGGACCCCTAAGCTTCCTACTCTCAAAAGCAATAGGATGTCTCTCCTGCATCAAAACGGCACCAATGCCTTCTCCTGAGGCATCACAATACAAATCAAATGACTTCGTAAAGTCTGGTAATGCTAACACTGGACATGAAGTCATAATCACCTTAAACCTGTCAAAGCACTCCTGAGCCTATGGTGACCAAGCAAATGCCCCTTTCTTTGTCAAATCAGTAAGCGGTGTGGCATGACGTGAGAACCCGCTAACAAATCTCCTGTAAAAAGCACATAACCCAATGAATCCTCTAAGCTGGGTAAGGTTCTTCGGTACTGGCCATTCTACTATAGCTCAGACCTTCTCAGGGTCCATACTGACTCCCTTGGCATTGATGATGTGCCCAAGATACAACAACTCAGCCATGCCTAGCTCACACTTGGACTCCTTGGCATACAAGGACTCCTCAGCCAAAATACCTAGAAATGTATCCAACTGAGGTAAATGCTCCTCCAATGACCTACTGTACACCAGGATGTCATCGAAGAAGACTAACACAAATCTCCGTAGCTGAGAATTGAAGATTCTGTTCATTGTGTCCTGAAAGGTAGCAAGTGCATTGGTTAGACCGAAAGGCATAACCAAGAACTCGAAGTGACCGCAATGGCACCTGAAAGCGGTTTTCTCTATGTCCTGCTCCCTCATCCAAATCTGATGGTACCCGGATCTCAAGTCAATCTCCGTGAAGAAGATAGCACCGTGCAACTCATTAATCAACTCATCGATGTGGGGTATCGAGTACCTGTTCTTAATTGTTTTCTTATTGA
>VDFB02389048.1:0-74418 GCA_007258455.2 Sequoia sempervirens
ACCTCTCTGGAAATTGTCGACGCCCTTTCTGCAAATCGTCGGCGCCATCTGCGTCAAGCCCTTTTTGTAAATCGTCGGCACCATTTATGTCGGGTTTCAAACGCTATTTCCTGCAAGCTTCGTCGTGCAAGCTCCATCTTAGAATTTTTTGTTTTGTTTTGAAGCTGCACGAAAAATCTAGGGTTTTCGACAGACAATGTATTATTTTATTTATATTAGATTTAATATTAGGTTTTATTATTTTATTAATATTAGATTTACTATTAAGTTTTATTATTTAATTAATATTAGATTTAATATTATTTTATTATTATTAGATTTACTACTTTATTATGTATTTTGTAGATTTAAATTAAATCTTTTAATATTGTATTATTTTATATATATTAGGTTTTTAATATTTTATAAAATATTAAATATTTTATTATTTTAATTTTTATTTGTATTAAACTTATATTAATAAATTAATATTTAATATATGTAATGATTTCCTTAAATTATTTAGACAATTTTATGGATATATTACTTATATTTATAAAAAAAAAAATTAAAAAAATATATAAGGCGAATTTAATCCGAATTTTATGCTTTTCGAATTTTTTCTTTGCCGAATTTCATCCGAATTTCAAAGCTGTCTAACTCGAATTGAATTGAATACTGACTTAAGCCAGCAGCCTGGGGGTTTTAGTGTTTTCCTTCAAGGTTGAAACGCCTTTGCTTCTTGATGCCTTTCATCTCTATATGAGGTAGCTATGCTTGTGAAGGGTTTTGGTGGAGGTTTTAAGGAGGAGAAGTCACTATATGGAGTAGGTCGAACTCTTTATCAGTCTTAGCAGTGGCTGCCAACATTCTCAGATTTGTGATTAGGCATTAGTTCTCTATTTTCGGGTATGCCTTTGTGTAGAATAATTAGTAGGTTTTCCTATGTAAAAGAGCTATTAAGTTGAGCATAGTAGAAGATAGATGGATGCATTGTATTGCTGTCCTAAATAGCCTACTTGTAGCTTGCATTTTATTGTAGTTGTATAGTTGGTAGGACATAGTAATAGTAATATTTCATGTTTAATGTAAGCCAAGAGTCTTGGCGTATATAGTTGATAAAACCAATAAAAGGAGTAATAAGGTTGCATTGAAACTATTTGTCAAATTGTTCATTGCTGTAGATGAAGATTTTCAGTTATGATTATGTGATAGCAATGCCTCCTTGCTGTAGATGCACATTCAATATCTTTTCAGCTCTTTAGTTGCATTAGAAGTCATAAATCCATATTGGTATTGCATATCCATCTTTTATCAGTTATTGGCAATTTTAGTTTAAGCCCTTGAATGCATACATGTTCATTTACAACATCAAAACATCGAAAGAAACTATAACAGCAAGCTCAGACTTAAGTATGACAAGTGTTTGACAATATCCTTGAAGTTCAAATCAGCAAAACAGGGTCAGATTAGACAAGGGTTCTTACATAGGGATAGCATCCTAGAAATCTTTCTTCAGGTATACCGGTCATCTCTATCTTTATCAGACATATCTTGCCATCAAATCAAACATTTTTCTACATATCTCATTTTCCGATCCAGGGATGGATTCCAAGTACCAGTTGGTATTTTAAAGTACCAATTTTCAGCTCCTGGGTCCAATTTACTCTGAACACATATTATTGTAATCATGGACTTTGTTCAATATGATCTACCACAGATTGTATTTTGTGGTATTCACTTATTTTAGAGGCTGTTGTAAACTATAAAGTGTTCAACAGATTAGGGCTTCATGGTAGTTAATGGTCATACAAACCATCATTTATGGTTTAATAATTAATACACATATTATCTATTGTATTGGAGCTTCACATGTGCACTTTGGTCTGACCTGTAGTTTTTTTTGTAGTCGTTTGTGATTGTTTCAGATCCAATGGTAGCAAAACATATTCTGAAGGATAATTCAAAATCTTATTCCAAGGTAACTATGTATATTGCCTGTCTCAGACTAAACATAAATTTACGCCCCTTATTCTTTGTTGGATTTGGACTCAATGAATTGGTCTTTGGAAATGCAGGGTATTCTGGCAGAAATTTTAGAATTTGTTATGGGCAAGGGTTTAATCCCAGCTGATGGGGAGATATGGCGCGTTCGAAGAAGGGCTATTGTGCCAGCTTTGCACCGGAAGGTTAGATATCCTGTGTGCTCAATAAAATTGTGCCAGCCTTGCTACTCTTGTTTTTTGTTCATCTTGCTGCTTGTGTTTTTTCTAGATTGGTGGCTTAGGATTGGGGATGGAGGAGGTGTAGATGTTGCTTGCATTAGCAGTTCATGACTTATTTTGCTGTTTTATAGTATGTTGAGGCAATGCTAGAGCTTTTTGGACGAGCCGCAGAAAACCTTTGCAAGAAACTGGATGCTGCATCTAATGATGGCGAGGATGTGGAAATGGAGTCTTTGTTTTCTCGATTGACATTGGATGTCATTGGGAAAGCGGTATTCAATTATGAATTTGATTCGTTATCAAATGATACAGGAATTGTTGAGGTACATTTCAAATAATTTACCAGCACTCTTGTTTTCAGGGAGACTTTATGACTGATTCTCAAAGGTCACAACTAATGTAAATGGAATGATTTTTTCACAGGCAGTCTACGATGTTTTGCGAGAAGCTGAAGCTCGCAGTACTGCCCTCATCCCATACTGGAACATTCCAATAGTGAAAGATCTTATTCCTAGGCAAAGGAAGGTCTCGGCTTCTCTTAAATTAATAAATGAAATACTAGACGATCTAATAAACATATGCAAGGTATTGTTTCACTTGTGTCTGATACATATAATGTCTCATATTTTGAAAAAGCCTCGACTCATTCTACGTAGAAATTGACTATATAATGCAGAAATTCACTTTATGCATGACATTTCTGGTTGTGGGAGCTCTAGATCTTGCTTTCATTTCACTTGTGCAACTAGATAGATAGTACCACTGAAAATGTTACTAAACCAAGAAACATGTTATGATTCATAATATGCAGAGAATGGTTGAGGATGAAAATGTGCAATTTCATGAGGAATATGTGAATGAACGAGATCCCAGCATCCTCCATTTTCTTTTGGCATCTGGAGATGATGTATGTCATTATACTTTAGTTTTTTTTGCAATCTCACTGCTCTCTTTAACCTGAATATTAGAAAAAGACATTAGTTTCCCTTATTATCATAATAGTTTGCTATGATATTCTACAGGTTTCAAGCAAGCAGCTTCGGGATGATCTAATGACAATGCTAATAGCTGGTCATGAAACGTCTGCAGCAGTATTAACATGGGCATTTTACCTTCTTGCACAGGTATTCATTCATGTTATGCAATTATGATATTTGGTACATTAAGTTCTGCTTCTATATTCTGTTTATTGAACATAATCTTGTTCCCAAGGTTTTCCTGAATCTTTTTCCTACCTAAATTTTTAGTGCCTGAAAAAGCACACAACAGTGATTTCTTTGTTGGTGTATTGGCAAAGGGAGAATTCTATCTTTCCTGCTATGAGATTCCTAATTGAAAAGTTAGGTTCTGGTTTTAGACTTGGGTTTCAAGAACAAATGGAATGAATTGGAATTGACATAAGTAGCAGCAGATGATTTTAATTGCAATAACAGTTTTTCCCATATGTGCATGTGAAAATGATCCTTAATACATTAGAAAGATTTTAGGAATTCATCTTAGTGTTATGATGTTTCCCTTGTGAGATTATAGGCAGGAAACAAATAAGCTTGGTTAGTGAGTGTTATAGATCATCCTGCTTGGGTACTTGCACAATGATATTATTGATCTTGTAATTTTCCTAAGGAGGGATCTTGAAGGAGACTCAACATTGGAATTAAAAACATTAGAGTGTGGTATCCAGATACATGATGTTATGTATGACTTTGGAAAACTAAAAACTTTAATAAGACAACAATGTTTGATTTATATTAGGACTTGCCCACAAGCTTCAGGACATTAATGATTAAAACTCATTAGGTCAAAGAGAGTTTAAGATCGTATCTAGATCATGTCTGGAGATGGCTTTCCCTTGAATTTCATTATTGTGATGGCTTCCCAAACTGTCTTTACCATCTGGCATAAAACACCATATACTAAAACAAAAATCATACCTATATAACTTATAGGTTCATCAAATCAAACAACCAAGCATACAAGCATTTCCATAGGAATATTCAGAGGTATAAACCACCACATGATTGGCTTATAGATGTCCAGAAATGGGATCTGAATCTCACTATCATCATGTGGTGCTATATAATTGCCAATAAGCAACAAGATTCTTACAGATTATTTAAGCAATACACATCAATTTACAAGCTTCAACTGTGACAAGGGTCTGGCTTACAGATGCCCACAAAGGGATACAAAATTCAATATAACAATGTCCACAAAGGGATATAAAATTCAATATCACAGTTTGATGATTTAAAGATGTCAATTATCACAAGATTTGCTTGCAGATGTCACACAATCCACACATGTTTTCACATGGTACAATTTACAGGTGTCAATCACTATTGTAATGGCTTACGAACATTTGCCATGGAGTCCATGTCTCACTCTAGTACAATAATATTTATCAAAATGTAAACACCATTACAGCAATACCACATCATTTGAGCGGTTTCAGAAGGATGTGAATTCTTTGCCTGATGAGGTGCAGGCACAGGGGTTCTGTTTCCTTGCACATGTAGCTAGAGATTTTACTTGTATCCCTAATGGTCAGCTTACATAGAACATTTTTTCGATGGAGTAATATCAGATGCATTTCTTTATAAAAAAGTAAACACACAAAGTCAAAGCCAGTATATCATTCCTAACTGAACTTTCAAAACAGTCAAAGCAGGGGCCAATGGTCAAGTCACCTTTTGTGAATGTCAAACCTGTATCTCCAACAATTAACAGCTAAAGCAGTAACTTACATGTCCAACAATAGTCAAATGGAACAGCTAGCAGTTTAGGTGAATGCTCACAGGTAGTCGTGCTTAAACTGGTCACAGAAAAGTTTCTTCCATCTTCAGCTCCGTCCTACATCTGTAGCTGCTCCCAATGGGCATATGATGCTTCAATGATGGAATGGTACATCTAACAAAGTCAAATGAGGGTAGTGATAGTTGTTGCATGAATTTGCTGAAGCTGACTTGGCTGCCAAGTTAGTCCAATCAGCAATAAATAATAGTATAATTGTGAAGTCAATGACAGGTTCCCCCAATTAGCAGGGTAATTAATTAAAATATTCAGAAAAGTTATTTTCTGGGTTTTTAACTAAGTATAGACAATAAATATTATTGAAAAGATTTTGATATTTACTGTCAGATTGAATAGATTTCATTTTGGATTCTTCTTGATTCTCTTGTTGATAAGAGAAGGATTTTTTAAATGTTGATTCTGCATTTTAATGTTCAGTGTTGTGTCCCACATTTGGATGTTCGGTTTCGATGCAAGTTCAATCTCATAGATACAATTAGGATATTGGATTTTTGAGCAAAATTCTTGCAAATGTTGTCTACATCCTAGAACTACCAACATTCATGATTGTAATTCTTTTCTTCATGGAATTTTAGCTGTTGAGAGTTTCTGCATTCTAATTTGGTGTTAGGTGGAGTTCTATTTTGTTTTCTTTTAATTGCAATGAAGTAAGTTTATGCCTGAAGATAGTTCATTTCCAGCGCTTCCTTGAACTTATGGTTGCTTTATGTGAAGAAAAAATTCCTTGCAATTCTTCAGTACCATTGCATCTCAATTCTGTGAGAAGTATGCTTGTTTACTCACATAAAGTTCATTGAAAACCCTCAAGTTATATTCCTTTATTCAACAAGAAAATTCTACGTTTAACATGACTTTTAGAAAGTCTAGTTGAATTGTTTTCTAGCATTAACCTTACTTCACTTTATTATGGTGTTGCTACTATCAAGTTTATTACATACAAGAGACGAATAGTTGCGAAGATGAGATGCAAGAAAGTCTTGATGTAGTGTTCATAATTTACTTTGGACAATGTTATGTGGTGCATTATAAGATATTGAACTGAAAATAATAATTGAGATCTGACAAAGCTGAAGAAAGTACTAGAGTGTTAGGGGATTGTATTGTTTATTTATAATGAGCTGTTGTATGAATGATTGAGGTTTGGATTATTAGTTTATTTGGTTTCTTATTTGTATGATCTCTTTCTGTTAGACAAGAATCTGTAATACAAGTTGACTTCTCTGTGAATCTAGTCATTTTATGTTCAATGTTATTCTCCACATTTACACATTCTATAGTTTTCACAAGGGATATCAGCTTAATTGCATTAGGAAATTCCTGACATTTTCTTTCAGGAGGGAGGTTGAGTGCTTGCTTATAATTTTTCTTTAACTCTTATCACTCAGAGAAATGAGCTGTTTTGCATTGTTGGGTTTATTTTGTGCAGAATCCTGAAGTTACGTTGAAGCTTCAAAGGGAGGTTTGGCTTTTCACAATGCCTATTTGCATGTTTTCGGTTAATGAGATCTGATCTTTACTCTTACATTGGGAGAAGTCTCCCTCCCATTCTGTCTTTACCATTGCATGTGTTAGGATGAGTTTCCCTCCCATTTGTTACTATAATTTTGTACTTTTTAGAAAGTGTAATCTTCAGCTGAAGTATTTTAAATGTTGACAGGTTGATTCTGTTCTTGGAGATCGCTTACCCACTATTGATGACATGAAGAATCTCAAATACACAACTCGTGTTATTAATGAGGTGTAATTCTGGTTTTTTTGTTTTTACATATTTGTATATTTGTAAAATATGATTTTGGATAGAATATCCTATAAGACATAGATTGGATTTTGATAATATCAATCTCGTGATTTTCTTCTGCAGGCACTACGGCTTTACCCACAACCGCCAGTGTTGATTCGCAGGTCTCTTGGGAATGATGTGCTTGGTCGATACCCTATAAAGAAGTGAGTTCTAATTGAAACCGACCAACTTAAACTGGTTCTAAACTTGCAGGCCTTCTGTTCTATAAATACTTGAAAAACACTTTCATCTGTTAAATGCTTCAAATTAGGTTTCAAATTTGCATGGACGTACATGTTGAAATATATGGATAAAGTGAAGATATGTAACTGGGAATCCATAGCTCAAATGCGCGTGCTGGCAAGCTAGGATCTACAAACATTCATATACTTTTAACTGATTAATTTGGTAGAAGGAGCCTCCTCATCATCATCAATAACTGCATTCTTTGCAAGAAATTCATATGCTTTCGGATCTATAAATTTTTTAATTTTCTTCGTTTTAAGTTCAAAAAAATTCCTGTTTAAGTTGGTGTCAGCCATTCCTTCGTCTTTCATATCTGTTTAGTAAATCACATACAGTCCTATTAATAGTTTCATTGGTTTTACTTTTTACTGGATAATGACAAATATGTCTATTTATTTTCATATGGCTGTTAAAACTTGAAAACCAATCACTTGCATTACAGGGATGAGGATATTTTTATTTCATTGTGGAATCTCCATCGGTCGCCTCTTTATTGGGTGGATGCAGATAAATTTAAGCCAGAGAGATGGCCTATTAATGGACCAAATCCAAACGAAAATACAGAAAACTTCAGGTGCTCTTTCTTTTTCCTGGCATAATAGGTCCAAAAGCTAATCCTAAATTGACAGGACTTCATTTTTATACATGGATCTGTTGACTGGATATGAATCAATTTAGTAATTTACATATTGGAAAGTGTGTTTTCCTATATATTTCTTAAAGAGCTTTAAAGATGCTTAAAACACCTGTCATTTTGCTTGATTGCTCATTGAGTTGAGTGGTATCTTGATCATAGTTTCTTAGTTAAGTTTAGGTATCTGAAACTATTTAATATTAAGGGTTTCTTGGTTAAGCATCTTCCTTTTGTTAAGTTGGTGAGATTGAAAGGGCTGCAAGTCATAGGTTTCACTTCTTCACTGTCTTAAATTAAACTAATGGCTTTTAACTGGTTACATGGGAGGCTTACCTTAGATATGGGTGTTGCTGTGAATGTTAAATATGCCTAAGTCCTAACATCTACTTTCCTAGAGAATAAAGGCTGTTTACAACAGTGCATGATCATGAACCTTATTTCCAATGTGCTCTTTCTTCAGCACCATCAGAAATATTTATAATGTAAAATTTTAATCCCCCAAATATTCTGATATATTTGCCTGTTTTATTTGCTTATCAAGAAAAGCATAGAATTATGAGTATCAAACTTTGAAGGTCCAGATTTAGCAATCACTTAATGACAATATTTTCTCATCTGTAAATTGCATTAATAATATAGAAACTGCTAACATTTTTAAGAACTAAACATAAAATGTCACTTTATAAATGATTAATGTTTGTAATTGTGTATAGATTATGTGTAAGGTAAATTTACAAGTTTCTGTAATTGCTGCCTACCAGGCCTGTTCTGTATTTTTTTTTGTGTTGTTTTAAAAATCAACACTACTAGGCATATCCCAAATGTAAATTTTAATGATCAGATTTAATGCACAGAAAATTAATTCAAATCAGACACAATAACACAGCAGATACCCTGGGAAAACCCTCCTCTTGAGGGAGAAAAACCCAGCAACAAAGATCTCTCTTATATATATAAATAGAGGCAACAATGCTCTTTACAATGAGGCCAATCACAAGTCCAATATTCAGCACCTACACAAGATGCAATGACAGATAATAATCTGCACCTCCTTAATATCCAAATCTGCCCTTGAAGAAATTCACAACCTGCTCTTGAAGAAATTCGCACTTGAATGAAGTAATAAATCGAACTTGCTTGATGAACTTGATAATGCAAATGATAGAGCGAACTCCTATATATACATATTGAAAAGATGCCACCTTCTATGAAGCAAGTCGGCTAACAATAAATATATATCTCTTACAAAGAGATGCGACCAATCAAGGGTAAGTCGTCCTCATAGGTAATCGCGCCAAGATGAAAGGAGGTCGGCCTTGAATAAGGACGTGTCTCTTCATTTAATAATTTCTTTAACCAATTCGTGCCATATATATAAATTAAATAGCCTCATGGCTATCATTTAATTTATCAAGCTGGAATATTATATCAACACTGTATGTTATCATTAACACTCCCTCTCAGCTAGAGAGAATACTTCCAGCTGCCCAAGACAAATCACCTCAACATGATGTCCATCACATTGGCTACAACCAGATGTGAAAAGAAGAATATCACCTCAACGTGATATTAGATATCGCTTCAACATGATATCAACCATAATGGCTACAACCATACTATGGTGTGTACAAGTGTTCATCACTTGCGTGATGTTGTCACCTCAACATGACATTAACAAGTACAAGATGTGTCATGGAGTCGCACACATGACATCCACCATGACTCAGCTCAGAGGGTGGAAACAAGGGCTTTCACCTCAAATTCCTCCGTCTCAGAGGAAAATACATTAACAAGGGCTTGCATCTCAAATTCCTCCATCTCGCAGGAAAATGCACAAGGGCTTGCACCTCAAATTCCTCCGGCCTCGTAGGAAAACGGCCATCAAGGGATTTTCACCGAACTTCCTCTCTGGTGAGAAGAACCGCACAATGAACCACCGACACAGACTCTTTCGCTCAAGGCCGGATCACCATACCAAGCTTTGACCTTTGAAACTACACAACTTTATCCCTGAAAGAGGCTTGGTGAGAATATCCGCTGGCTCCCATGACAAAGGTGTTGAGGCCTCAATCCGAGACCTTCCGCAGTATTTACATTCTTTGTAGTGGTACTTTATCTCAACATGCTTGGTTCTGTCATGGAACACAGGATTGACAAAAAGCTTCACACAACTCTGATTATCACAATGAATGATAGTAGGCTCCATTGATTGCCCAAACAATCCTGCAAGGAGCTATAGCTCACACCGCTTCCCCTAGTTGCCATACACAAGCGCAGCCAGCCCCATCGACTCAATGCTATGATAATCTGCTTGTTGCACCCGGGAAATCATAGCGAAACCCAAATTGAAGTAACAACCGAGGTGCTCTTCCGACCAGACAACCACCTAACTGTGGGGAATCAAGAAACCATGTAACTCCAAGTCCTGTGACGAAGAATACCTCAACCCATAATCCGAACTGTGGCTTAAGCATCTTATGACATGTTTAGTCAGTAACAAGATGTATCTATCTTGACTAAGTACATAAACCCAAGAGTGTACTCATCACAGAAAGGGCCATCGTGCCCGAGTACACCTAGATACACTGCGACCCAATCAAATTGCTTGTACAATGGTGATCCACAAGTCTCCGGGAATTTAGCTACAACCTCTTCAATTTATGTAGGTTGGTCTCCATAGGTGTAGACATGGATTTGCAATCCATCATACCAAATCTCTTAAGTATATCAATGGTGTACTTTCCTTGACTTAGAATCATCTCATCTGGTTTCTGCCAGACTTCTAATCCAAGGAAGTGATGCATGAGCCCAAGGTCCTTCATCTCAAATTCCGAAGTCAACTCCTTCTTGCACTCGAGAACCAGGTGATCTTCTCCAGTAAGGATCAGATCGTGAACATACAAAACCAAAATTAATGCATCACCATTGATTACCTTGAAGTAGAGATTTGAATCAACATCATTCTTCAAGAAGCCCAAACTTGACAGGTACTGATCAATCTTTTCGTACCATGCACAAGGAGCTTGCTTAAGACCATACAAGGCCTTCTTTAGTTTGCAAACATGTGACTCCTTCCCATGAACCTCAAATCCATCAGGTTGCTCTATATAACCCTCTTCCTCAATCACTCCATTGAGAAAGTGAAATATTCCGAGCCAAATTTATTTTAAAATTTTAAAATTACAAATTCAAATCAATGCACCCGTTAAGCTTAGAAGATAAACCTAAATGTGCTGAAGCAACTCTAACCAGAATGTACACCAGGATCCCGATGTGGGCAAGGTGTGAGCATTGGTCAGAGGATCTTAAACAAATTGCTTATGCTGGAACTCTAACCAAGAATGGCGCTGATGATGGCGGGCATATGGTCAGAGGGTCTTCTACACTAAGTACTGAAAGGGAACTCGACACCAAGTATGTGCTACCCAATCCAGTATGGAGTGAGGGGCGACCATATGGCGGAGTATTACAAATAACAATGCTTAAAAGAAAGAACTGAATTGCTGAAAGGACTCAACACCCAGAATGTGCTTTCTAACTCAGAGTGGGAAAGTAGCTACCATAGGGTGGAGATGTAACTATTAAAAAATAACTTCACAATGAAAGTGAGCATTACAAAACAGAATTGAACAAGCTTGAGAACCACTGCCAGTACTACTGTCAGTTTACAAAATGAGGATCATTCGCCTGCCAAGAGCATAGGAACTGGAAAGATTAGCATTACAACATATTAAGAACTTCCCTTGGATTGATTCAAGATGCCAAATCAATAACTCTCACAATGACTGAAATGATACTTCTGATTTTCTCAAATCTGCACTTTAAGCTTAAAACCAGCAACCTATGAAATTACCCATATGCTCATATCTCACTTATAACTCATTCAAAAGGCATGAACTCTGATGCAAAATATTCCTAGTATGATGGCGCTCAAGCTAACAACCAAAAACAGACTTAAAATGCAACTATCACTTAATGCACAATTCCCAAGACAAACTGAAAAGTACGGCCCAACAGAAAGGGGTGATTTTCCTTTAAAATTCAGATCTTTATTTAAAAATTCTACAAACTGGCACAAATGGACGCCTAGCCTAGACAGATGGTATGATGCAATACCCAGAACAAATATTTTTGTATTTTTTGATTTACGAATGAAAATACAGATCTGCTGTAGCTAAAATGCAATTCTAGAATTTAGCTAATATGCAAAAACAGAAACTAAGAGTCACAATGCTGATTACAAGTGCACAAATTCCAATGAACTCACAAAACTAAACTAAATCACCACTAGTTGCTGTGTTGCAAGCAAGAAGCAATGCCCGAGCTAGGAGGCCTTCATTCCCCGAAGCAATTCCAGAGCCAAACCGGCAGCATAACAATACTGTAGACAAAAGATAATCCAATGATGACCAAGGACTCCCTTTTATAATTTTCGGTTGACTCTTCTCGAAACCCTAACCTTCACTTTTGAGTCAAACCCTAATTCCTTCACAGGTGGCGTCCCACTTTTCCAAGCACTTTGTCTTTTAATATCATTTTAATCTTTCCTTGAAAATGGCGTCCACTTTAAGCTTATAATAAACTTCATAAAAGATATAATTAATTCTCTTTAATGAAGTGCCACCCTTAAAGAACACCTTTTAAAAAGACTTAAAGTAAAGAAGCTAGGCTAAGGGGGTCAACGTTAAATTATAACATTAAAACGTGACTTTTAATTAAATAGCTCAACTTATCTCTCCAAATGTGCCCCAAAGCCATAAATGAACAGGGCAACTGATCAAACTGAAGGAGGAAGTCAACCATGCTAAACCCAACTGAAAAACTGCCAGAAATAGAATTTACTAAAAATAGTAAATTCCTGAAGATTCTCAGAATGCCAAGACGAACATACCACTGCGAAGCTCTCCTCTCAAAACCCAAAAAGAATCATTATTGAAAACAAATAACTGAAATGTAACATCCTTCAAAATAGGAAACCCTATCCTTATCTTCCAACTAGCCTGCACGGGTCTCCTAAAATAACCAATACTAAAATACGCTTGAGACTTTTATATCATGTAAAGGTTGTCTTCACATCCATCCGTGAATCTTCCATCCTCTAGACGCAGCAGAATAGCAATAATGGTCTCCGGCGTATAAGAAGCAGCAATGTGATGGGCAGTCGTTTCTTCATAATCAACTCCTCTTTCGGAGAGAAACCCACTGAGCCACAACATCTTTCTTAGAGAATTGAATGACATACTCCTCTATCATGCATCTTAAACCTGATGACTTGCTATAACAGTAATTCTATAATCTGACTCATCAGGCAACATAATCGGAGAACTTATGTGGCCTTTTGCTTTCTCTGAATGTGCCTCTAGGAGCTGCAAAACTTTCAGCCTCTTGCATAGTACGACTGACCCATAGAGGTCTCTTTCTCCCAATAACAATGTCAGTAGGCCCATCAGTAGGTTCCAAGGGTTCAACAGGATCAATATCTTCTTTTGGTTCTGAAGTCTCCCTCTGAATCTCAGGAGTATGGTCAATTTCCATATCCTGAGGAGACTCTTCATTATCAAGCTATTGTTCTGTACTAAATATGCAAGCTATGATCAGTAGCTTGAGAAGAGTACTAATTGTCAAGCTATTGTTCTGTACTAAATTAGAGTACTAATTGTCAAGCTATGAATCTGGAAAAATATTGAAACAATGTGGTAAGATTTAGTGGGTGCAAGCAGGATTGGGTTCTCCATCATTAAAACATGTAGAAGAAAGGAAATATGCATGCATTAGACATTTATGCAAGTTGATGGACCAACTCAAGCATCATTGGTGAAGAATAGATAAAAGATCAAACATTGATCAGTTGGTATGCCTCTGTATACTAAATTGAAGCTCAAAATCAAGTATATCAATCCCAGTGATGGGATTGGTTGAGTATATTGATCCTCAAGGGGTTCTCTTCCCTTGTTGATTGTAAGGACCTCACTAAACAGTTTCTCAGTGTAACAGTAAATAAATTCATCAATTCAACAGAAACATTTATCAAGATTGAAATTAAAAATTACTGTTGAGGTTCTAAGGCTGAAATTCCTTGGGGAGCTCTTCTTATTAATTCTGGAAGATGGATTTCGTCACTATCACTTCATTGGAGCAAGCGTTTCTTTTTGCATTGTGATAAATGCCATGTTAGAAAAAGGGTAAATCAAGCATTTCATGGAGTCCCCAAAAGTAATCCAAGTTTTATGTTGTGCCATTTTCTTCTCTTTCTGCTCCAATTTTGCCTTTGTTTTCCTCTCAGAATTCTGCTCCCTCTCCTCTCAAGGCTCATTACAGAACTAAGACAAAAGAGAAGGGCATCATGCTATATTATAATTATCAAATAAAATGAATATTCTTCAGAAAAATACATAATACAAAAGGGGCCTGAAGCTTCAACACTTTTAAATGAGGCATAAAAAAGAGGTGGTCAGTCAATTACATTCAAGAATTGAAGTGGCAATGATCCCCAATATTTACTAATGACTATTGAGTACTCCTTTGCAAACAAGGAGGCTCTTTCGAGAAAATATCTGTGAAGTCAAGAATCTTTTAGGTCAATGCATTGTTGATAAAGGACAAAAAGTTTGGTGTCATGATGTGACATCTTGTAATTGTCCACCAAGCCCCCTTTTATGACCTTACAATCCTGGCTAGGTGCAGGCTAACTTTTGTTGATATCATTATGAACAAAGAAAAAAGAAATAAAGAAATTATCTTAGTCTTCATGAATGACCAAAGTCAGTTGATGGAATTTGAAAGTAAAGCCAGTTGCAATAGCAAGAGGAAATCAAAATGTGCTCCATCATCCAAAAGAGCAGCACAATCTTAATTGACCTCTATGGGACTACAGGAACAATGATTGCCTTAGAAAATTTATTGGAGAAATACAGATCCATCTCATTGCATTCTTAGTGTTAGGAAGGTGACAACTTGAGAACAGTAGGGTTAATTTAGAGTGAAAGTAGAGGTTTAAGGTATATTGTTGGAAGGATTTTGAAATGTTTTTTTTTTTTTGTGAAATGCCATTCAAATTTCAATCGATATTCACAAATAAAGGTAGATTTAATGTTATGTACCAAAAAAGGGTCAGTATGCATGATCCAAAATAATATAAGTTCCAAAATGTGCAATAAAAGTCAGCAGACATTATGAAGTCCTTGAGGCTCCAAGAGCAACCAGTAACAAAAAATGGAATAACTTTAATTTCTTAATGTTTTCTTGGGTTTCAGATTTTCAAATTTTATGGTTTTAATTTTCATGTTTGGTCAGTCTTGTGTTGTCAACATGTCAAAGGGCTGTCATGATGTTTTCTCATCTAGTCCTTGATTGTTGCTGTTTCAAAGTTTTGAGGTTCTGTTCACAATGTTGTGTCATTTTATCAGAGATTTATAAGCATCTATGCATTTAATTCCAAATCTCTTAACAACATTTTCTATATTGTTTTCTAGTTTGCAAGAGTCATTTTTTCCAAATGTCTATGTAATGTTGTTCTCTAATTGCCATGCCAATGTTATTTAAATGATGTTCCTTAGAAATGCATTTTGGGGACTTTTCTTTGGTATTGTAAGTGGTTCTTCATAGTATGGATTTTGGATCATTCCCTTTTCAAATACGTGTAGACAATGATAAATATAAGTACACTAATAACACATTAGGAAAATACTGAGGAAAATCTAGAGGTCTAGTGCAAAGGAAGACCATCACCAGATTATGATGCCCAAAGATGGGCATCCCTTGATGCTCATTGGCATGAAGGCCTTTCTAATTCGAGACTCTAACCAACTCATCTTTTCCAATGTCTTGAACTAAAACAATATAATAAGAATAACAAATTTAGTAGGGGTTGATGCAAAGTTTGGTCAGTCTTGGACAAGGATGTCCCTCTCCGGCAATGATGTGAATGGGGCTTTACTGGGACAAGACTATTCAATAATAGAACTGGGCTGCATTATAGGACAAAGATATTATACCAGCTTTGAGCCTCAATTTGAGACATGGATATTCACATCAGTAGATCATTCTTTGAAAGTGTCAGCAGTGTTTATAATATAACAGCCATTCTATAGCATTTATAACTATTAAATTCTTCTCATTGTCACACAAAAACATTTACAGCAGATTAAGACATGATAACAACCAAGATTTAGTGACCTAGCCAAAGACAACAATCAACATGCCTTGCTCACTGATGACAGTGGTCAACCTACTGTCAAATAGCAGTCATCAAACATTGTGCTACAATTTGATGTTGCTAACTGGTTTGCTGACATGCGAACTAATCTCAAATCAGGTCTTCCTCTGCTAAAATAAACATTTTAGTTGCTTCCTGGATTGAAAATGTGTATTAAGTGATGTCCGAATCAAAATATTTAAACTGCTTTAAGTCTCTAACACGTTGGCCTAGTGTGCAAAATTGATTATCTTAATCATCTGCTTTTGTCACAGTTTCCCAAGAACTAGAAGTCTTTCTTGCAAACATTTTGGATTGTTAAAGCCTAAAATAACTAATTATTTTACTGTAATAGATTTTCTCATTTTCTTGAATTTTGGGTCAAAATAGGGAATGGCATCTTATGTGGCATAAATGATGTCTCGAAAGGCTAGTGATGTGTATTTTTTTATATACCAGTGATGTGAAAGGTTCTAAGAGGATTAAGTTTCTTGCATGTGCCTGAACACAATTGATGAAGTGTAGGCCTAACTAGGGCCATAAGTCTTCTTATGTTCAAATGAGTTTGTAGTTTTTCCTTAGAATCAGAAGGTTCAGTTGAGTACTTTTAAGAAAAATTACATTGATTCTCTGTTGTGCATGTATATTCGCCACAAGGGTCATTTTATTTTGATGTGTTGTTCTTTGTGTTTCAAACTTGCTTCATTTGGAGAGTTGACAATAATAAAGGATGAATATAACTAATGTAGTTAGGATTGTCGACAATTTTTTATTTCTTTTTGAGTTTAGCTAGTTAAAATTTGTTTTGTCAATCTGTTGGGGTGAGAAAAGCTTTTTATTATCAATCAGAAGTGCTTTGTTTTTCATATGTTTTTGCAAATTTTTCTTTTAATTAAATTTCAAGATGACTACTTTTGACATGAGCGTTTTATTTTGTGTTATTGGAAATAAATTGGCAAAAAATGCTTAAATTGAACTTATCTTACTGTGTACTTTATATACATAAGCCATTTTGTTTGTGTTATTGGAAACAAATTGGCAAAAAATTCTCAATTTGGACTTATCTCATTGTGTACTCTATATACATAGGACCTTTTACAACATATGCATGAAGAAAGTTGAAATTTATTTATTACATGCCTGGATTTGATGACTTGGAACTGGTCTTCCCACTACACCAGGACACCTGGTGATCATGATTGTTAAGTTTACTTTTATGATACAGATACTTGTAGGAGGGAAATATGCAAACGTGTGGCCTGGCTTTGTCTAAGAATTTCTGCTGTTAAAGATGCACTTAAATTTAGATAACTAACAATCTTTATATTGGGTTTACTTCAAGTTGTTTGCTCGGTGCTTTTCAGTGTTTCTATACATGCACAAGCTGACTTGTGTGCATCAGAATCATCCTAGCATTTCAAACTGCAAAAAAGGATGAGGCAATCTAATTCCACAAGGGTTCAAGAATGAGCCCAAGCTTGTATTAGCAATTAAAGCCCCAGCATTGAGCTCCTATCTTTTTACATTTATGGATGATGGACTGTTATGTCACACATTCTTCTTGATGTTAAACTTTAGCTTCTCCACCTTCACCTTAAGCCTCTTTGCCTCTAACTGTAGCTCACTGTCTCATTTACCCAATTGCATCATATAGCTGAAGGACTTTAACACTCTCTGACTCTATTAGTGTATACTGGATTTTGATGGACAATTCCTTTCTTTTGTGGACAAAACATGTATTTTTAATAGCTCCCTTCTAGTTCATAATGCTTCTATTTATACTTGTTCACATTGCCTTCCTTTCTGGAATGTGGTGGCTAAGATTGAGATTTTTATGTTATCATTGGAAAGGGAGGACAAATTGCAGTTGAAATATGAGATGCTCTGCACTTGTCTTAAGTATTTGCAGTTATTTAAGTCTTATTATTATCCCCTAAGTTTATTGTTGAACACTTTTAAGTTTAGAGTTTTATGAGTCATGGTTTGGGCTAGTAGAACATTGTGATTGTTTGTGAGCCTTGTGAATACAACACATGTTCTCTGCAGTTTTACATAAAACAATAATTCTGTTGGAAGCTTAATTGAATTTTTTCAATCCTCTAATAAATTTAGAGGAGGATTCAAAATTATTACTGAGGAATTTATCATTGGCGTTTGAGTTGTCTTTATCAAGGTCCAAGTGTTTGACACATAATCTTGTAATTACAACCTACATCTCATTCCATGTTGCAGTTATCTGCCATTTGGAGGGGGGCCTCGAAAATGTGTTGGTGATATGTTTGCTACATTTGAGGTGAGTTCAAGAAATATTTTGCTTTTGGAGAGTATCTAAACATCTTAGGACCTTGATAGTTATACCTAATGCAATTATTAGATGAAATAAGAGTCTTAGAGGCAGCTAGGCAGCTTGTTTGCTCACATGATTAATTGAAATGATTCCATCCATTATATTTATTCTTTGTTGCTGTATATGTCTTTTTGTTTTCGTTTTCCTTGATTTCAGTTTGTCATTTCCTTATAATACTAATATTTTGGGTCTATCTTCTAGATCCTTCTTGAGGGTAGAAGATATTTGTGATATCACAGAGCTCCTTCAGCCAGAAGAGGGGTCTAGAAGATAGACCCAAAACATAAAGTTGGTATTATAAGGAAATGATATTGTGAAATCAAGAAAACTGAAAACTGAAAATGTCTTATTGTGGAAATTTGAAAAATCTAATTTTTGTTTTTGTTCTCTTCTTCATTTCTGAAAATGTGATTCTCTGACTTATACTTGAAGTAAGGAAGCCTCTGTTTCTTCCTTCTCGCCATTTACTTATCACTGCAAGGCTGGTGGATATTGGTCTTTTTCTGACTTTATCTCAATTGGTTCTTGGTGATTTTAGCCTCATATTTTGCTGACAGGTGTACACATTATTGTTCTTCACCCTTCATATATGCAAATGGTTGCATATGCATGTAGAAATTGCTTCGTTTGTTTAAGCATATTTTGTCTGCTTCTATCTATGTGGTTTCAGTATTGATGTCCAATTTGTTAAATCAAGAGCATACCACCACTCTGTTAGCGTCTATGTATTTTGTTGTGATATCTTAAATCCTCTGTGCATTGGTCTCAAAGTTGTTAAATGTTATCAGCATTACTACCAAGTCTCAGTTCATTCATGGTACTTTTGACCTTGTTTGTGGCATTATTAGCTCTTTTGACCTTATTTGTGACATTACTAGCTCTTTTGACCTGTTGACTGGATCGCCATTTTTTGGGCACATTTTGGGTGTTATATTTGCAGACAGTTACAGCAACCGCAATGCTGATCAGAAGATTCAATTTTGAACTTTCTGTTGGAGCTCCACCTGTAAGTCAAGTTGCATGTTCATTATCTTATTCAGCATGTGAGTAGAGGAAAAAAGGACTTTTTACATGTCAAATGTATACCTCCTCTTAGGCATGAGTGATGTTAAGTGGTATATTTATTAGTAACTCTTCCTGTTTATGCAGGTGGAAATGACAACTGGGGCGACAATTCATACCACTGAAGGCTTAAAAATGACAGTGACACGAAGAATTAGGCCTCCAGTGATTCCAGTGATTGAGGCTCCAACACTCAATATGGTTGATGAAGGTGGTTTAATCAAGAGCTATAAGGCTTCAAATGGACCTGTTAGTGTTCAAAATCCAGAAATATATGAAGGCAAACTGAATAAAAATGAGATAAATAGAAATGAGATTCCTTCTTCTCACCTATAACATGCGTACTTTGGTTGATTTAGCCGGGATGGGAAATACAGTATACTTGCTTTGGGAAGGAAAAATCATGGCTGCTCCTGTAAGATAGTTCTGTGATTTGTGTCAGATTCCATGTCATTACAGTGCCAGAAGGCATTGGATAGGTGCTTTCGTCCCTCTCTTCTACCATGTTAAGCTCTATGTACCAGGCATTATGCATAGTCCATTTTAAATAGCTGCTGCCAAATATGAGTCAAATATCTTCTTCAACATTAGTAAATTATTGTCAGGGGAAAACACCTCTGAAGTACCACTCCAAAGCAAGACGTTTGTGATTTTTTAAATGTTGTAAATTCAATTGGAGTACAATTCTTTCATTTTGGAGGTGCTAAAGATTTTCGATAGCTTTGAATTTCATGTATAGTGTAGCTTGTAATTGATTGTGGCTAGAATGGCCGTCATACTTTTATGTACTCAAATTTTATCACTCATTAAAAAAAAACTGTTCTTTTCAATTCAGCGACTTTATAATGTGCGCTTAAGCCGCTACTCTTAATGTTTTAATCTAGGTTTTCGATAAGGAGTATCAGCACATCGTTTAAGGGCATCTATGTTTCACCAGGGAAACTCGACGACGCGTCACCAACATTTTTTTGGGTCATCCCCGTTTTGGGATGTTTCTGGGATGTATGGAATCCTAGGGGACGTCCTCAAATTGGGAGAAAATGCAGGGGACACCTTGGAAACTTAGGGACATCTTAGAAATCTAGCTGTCCCTAGGATGGTTAGGGGATGTCACAAATGTCTCCGTTTGTCTTGGGGACCCCATAAAAAGTAATTAATTTTTTTTTTTAAGTTTTAAAAAATTAAAAAATTATGAAAATGGTGTGCTCTTTGAAGGTTCGTGTGGTTTCAAATGCCTTAGTTTGTGCTTGGTGGCAAGGGCTTTGCCCTTCAACCTCACCGTGTATTGCGACGAGGAGCATGTTAGGGGCATTGCCCACAAATCCCACAAGGGCTGCTAACTCTCGACTTTGTTTATAGGAGTTAATGGTGGACTCCCAACACCCTAGGATCACTTGCAAGACAACACTAATTTCCACAAGAGAGAAATGAGAGAAATATCATGCTATGATTATGGATGTAAGATTGTCAAATTGAATATTTGATGTACATATGATGCCTTGCTTATAAAGGCAAGTTGTGAGATAGGATTAGACAAGAACTTGACATGTGTCTTAATCATGTACAATGAGACTACTACCTCAACAATTATTAAATGACCCAGGACACAAGTATTAAATAAAAGTGAACTAGATAAGATATGATAAGATCTTATCTAGACAACTAAGATTTTTATAAAAACTAGGAACTAAGTAGACTTAACATATAATTAAGACCCCACTAAAATTAGTTAGGAAAAACACCAATTTACACCAACACCCTCCCTCCTTAAGTGTAACTTAGGGAGTAGATTATAATGCAAATGATGCAAGGATGGGTCCTTACTACGAGGTCATCTTAGGTATCCATGTACAAATGCAATCTCTCACAAATAGAGAAAAAAAGAACCCAATGGGATAAAACTCCCTAAAAGAGAGATGGAATACAAAATGCTCTCAGTGATGCATGAAAAGGACAATAACCCATACGAGGATGAAAACCCCCCATAAGAGAGAAAAAGAGAGACCATGCAAGCCCCCATCTATGTAGTGTCTCCTGCAATGATTGTAGATGCTCGACAATGAATGTTGAAAATGATCCAAGATAGCCAAACAACATTCCTCCCCTTGGGAAGAAACAAGAGCAAGATGGTATGCATGATGTCTTCCCATTCTTGAAAGGAAGATGTGGGAAATAGAATGATATGTGATGTCGTCGAAGAATGCTCAAGTGTCTCCATATCGATATTAAAAGGTGTCACACTCCAAACAAGCGTTCTAGGCCACACTGCCAAATAAGACAATCTAGAATCTCCTAAAAATGACTATAAAATAATATCCAAAGACAAAGATGCCTCCTTTGAAGACAAAGAAGCTTCCAAATGTTGTCCAAAAGAATCCACACTCATGTCACTACGAAGGATGATCATGTAGATAATGAACAAGAGGGTCAGAGTGTTACCTCACAACAATTGAAGAAGGATCATCTACATCAAAGAGAAGATGCATGTAATCAATGATGTCTCCCAAATTTGAATGCAAGACTCACAAAACAAACCAACAATGTTGGTCAAGTACTCATCCTAAGTAGCCATCTCTAGAAAATGATGTATGTCTTGCTACATTGAATAACAAGGAGCCAAAAGTATGGAATCACAAGTATCCTCAGGTACAATAATAGATGAAGGAGATGGAACATTAGCATATGTCACTCGATACTCAAAAATGATACCAAGATTTAATTGACCATACCAAATCTCTTCAAAAGTGTCCACACAAGATGCCTCAATGTGAACATCTGCCGAATCATTAGGAGCAAAATTTGAGGTGTAGACTTGAGATTGGTGATCAACCTCCCCAATTGGAACTATATCTCTACTATGCAAATCTCATATTATGACAAAATCTAGTGTGAATTCAACACTCTTGCCTACTCCACCATGTGTGATCTTATAGAAAGGATATTGGTTAAGAATAAAGGCACACAAAAAGCGTCATTAAATGCTTTGTCATCCATGTCAATGGATCCCTTCCCACGAACATGCACATATGTGTTGTTAGCCATTAGGATGTGGTGATGAACAATTCTCAAATGAAGTGAACATACTCTTTGATGAAGCCATATGATGTGAGGCTCCTGAATCGAGTATCCACCTCTCTGGCTCAGAATTTGCAACTGCAACACATGCTTACCCTTTATGTTTATCAGAATTTGATGATGAAGAAGAAGATGAACCCTTTGATGATGAAGGAGAATTGATTTGAGTCTTCTTAAGAAGATGCTTCAACTCATCAATTTGTTTTGAATAATATTGATGTTCATCATGCCTATTTTCTTGCAATATGCACATGTAGGCTTCTTCTCCTTAGATGATTCCCTTGAAGAGGGAGAGGATTCAAATTCTTTATGTGGATTGTTCTTTTTTTTTTTTTTTTGCTTCTTATCAGGATTCTTTGATTATTTTTGTACCTTAGACTCACTAACCAACAATGCTTGTGACTTGGACGACTTGATTAGACCCATTTGCATTAACTTCACTTCCTCTTGGATTAGGAGATTTACAAAGTTGTCAAACTTAGGATCAACATATGATGCTCCCATAGAAAATTGATGGGTATGAAAGCCAAAAAAAAACATTGAATACTTAGGACCAAGCTTGGACAACACATTCAAAATCAATTGTAAATCCTCTTTATCAATATTGCAATCTTTTAGCTGTGTTCTTAGTTGTTTGAGCTAGGAGAAGTAGTCTTGGATGTGGTAATTTTTTTTTGGATCAAGATTCATCAAATCATTATCAATCTTATATCCCCTAATCTTATCAGTTTTACCATATAGCTCAAAAAGATCCCAAGCATCTTTAGGTGTTTTGCACGATTCGACATGAAATTGCAAATCAAATGAGACTAATAAACGTATGCATCCAAGTATTTTCTCACGATCAAGCTCCCATTTTGCCAATTCTTTAGCATAAGTAGGTTGAGGAATAGTTTCCTCTAGATAGCCAAGACAATCCTTCCCCATGAGATGCTTCCATATTTATTTTCTCCATGAAGCATAAATATATGTCTAGTTAGAAGTTCAATTTGAGATTTTCCAATTGTAAGAACACACAAGCAAAAGAAAACAACCAACTACTACAAAATTATCCCCCCAAATTACTCAATCAAGAAACCCACCAACAATATATGATTGTGGCACTTCATACTTGGTGCAATTACAAGTGCCACTTTCCAAAAACAATGAAGTGGACTTGATCTTAGTGCTTACAAATGCCAAATTTGACCACAAGCTCAAAGTAAAATGTTCACACAAAATTGGATCAATCTAATCACACCAATGCAAATGAAACAAAAAATTATGTAGTTTAAAAAAAATCACTCAAAAATGTTACTATAGGATCAAGAACAAAGCTCGAAAGTTCCTAAAACGAGAAAAACTTAGTAACATCTGTAAGAATCTACAATTTTTAGCAAAACCAGACACCAAAATAAATTAAAAAAAAAAATTGCACCATTGTGAAGAGCACAAAATTCTACCTCAAATAAAAAAAATTCTCAAAAAAAGGTTGAATGATTGAGTTGGATTGCAAATTCAAAACTGTTGATGAAGAGGGGGGCAGTTTTGAGCAATTTGTTGAGGATCATTTGGCCGTTGAATTTAACACAATTGCAGATGACAATCATTTGACTATTAAATTTAAGACAATAATTTTGACGGTCATTTGGCTATCAAATTTAACACAATATTTGATGATGATCGTTTGGATGTCAAATTTAAGATAGTTGAAAATAAAAAAAATATTAATTTTTTTTTATGCTAAAAATGAAATGTTATATATATGAGAATAGGGGTTTTTCAACCGCTTAGTTATATTTGACCCAAAATGCTCTAAAATGATAGCTCCTTGTTGGATCCGGCAACAAACCTTCAACTTGAAACACTTGTAAATCAATCCAACTATAAAAAAATTGATGAAACAAAAGGAAAAGATGACTTTCTTTGATGCCCTATATTCAACAATTAGGTCTTTGAAACGTCCAATCATACCCAACAAAATCTTGAAGCCAAGATTGGTTCCTTATATATAGTAAGAAGCTTGCAGCATTGAAGCTTTGATACTGTATAGGAGTTAATGGTGAACTCCCAACACTTGAGGATCATGTGCAAGTCAACAACAACTTCCATGAGAGAAATGATAGAAAATCATGGTATGATTATGGATGCAATATTTCCAGATTGAATATTTGATGTACATATGATGCCTTGCTTATAAAGACAAGTTGTGAGATAGGATTATGGAAGATTTTGACATGTGTTTCAATCCTATATAAAGAGACAACTATCTCAACAAATATTAAATGACTTAGGACACAAGCATTGAATAAAAGCCAACTAAATAAGATATGATAAGATCTTATCTAGACAACTAAGACTTATAGAAAAAGAAACTAGGACCTAAGTGGACTTAACATGTAAATAGGGCCCCACTAATAACTAGTTAGGAAAAACACCTATTTGCACCAACACTGTTGGGGGAATTGCCTCTAGACCCTCATGAGGGATGCTACTCCTCAACCCTCATTGAGGTCTCCACTCCCAACCTCCACTACTTATTTGGATCTCTTGTCACATAAGAAACTTGATTACAATGAGGGGGTATGGGAGTGGAGATCAAAACTAACAACTTAGATAATTATCTTTATGACTATCATAATATTATTTATCAATGATGAAGTATCATACTATCAAAGATTCAAATGTCATTATTATAGAATATAATATTGTATGATATATCAAATGTATTTGCAATTCTATATATTTTTTTATTTTTTTGCACACATACACACACAAATTAAGTTTTGACATTTATTAATTTTTTCAACTCTCATGTGAATGCTCAATTTAACACAAATGTTATGTATTAAACTAATATAACGTATAAATGAATGCTTTATCAATGATATCATATGAATATTTAAAATTTCCCATATATTTTAAATTTTCCCTATCTTTTATATAGCCGTCCCCAAAAAATGGCTTGAAAAATTGGGGATCCCAAAACATATTCTCTTATTCCTTGTCGTCCACGTCCCATAAACTTGGGGTAACACAGTGTTTCATGAAACAATTGCATGCCATTGATAAAATGTAACGGAAAGTCATGAAATATGAGAGGTTAGTGTAGGAAACCCTATGCTTTACAAACATGTAAAAGCTTAAATTTACTAATTGGCTTCTAGATCTATGAATTTACAGGACTCACATTTAAAAAAAATGTAATTTATGAATTCCAATTCTATCTATGGCATTCCTAAAATGACAATGATGGTATTGTGATCCAAAAATTGGGTCAAGAAAGCTAGACCATGGGGTTATTTGGAAAACACTTAGGACTTTTGCTAGTGAGAAATTTTCTTTCTAAAACAAGAGATATATGATACACCACATGATGTAGGAGCATCTCAGACAAACAAACTATCAACATCAGCCAAAAATAATTTAGTTTGACTTGCATCCATTTTGGTTTGATTCTTGTTTAATTTGACATTTTCGGTGTTGCAGTCGATTGTGAGAGTTGAATGCAGATTTGGTTGCAGTTCAACTTTGACGAGTCACCTGGCATTCAAATTGGGGTGCATTTTAATCAAACCCAAAATGATGTCAACATTGGATATTAATTTGAAGAGGCAAATTTAATTATATTTAAAAGCCTTTTATGTTTTATTTTTCCTAGGCCCAAACTAGGCGATTCATATTTTGGGCATAGAGATAAACATTCTTTATTTTTAGCACCTTTTTTTGAGTTGGAAAATAAAATAAATAAATGCCTTTTGGGAGGCTTCATGAAAAGGAGGAAGGGGAAGAGTTAGCATTGCTGGAAACAAGCAAGTTTGGCACCTAAGTGATTTGGGGGACATCAAAAAATAGTGGAAAAAAACAATGATTAAATCGACCTCTTTGGATGGGAAAATGGCTGCCAGATAAAAACTCAGCAAGTGGTGTGGTTGAGAGTTGAGTGTAGGCATTGGAGATAAAGAAAAGAAAATGCATCAACCATTTTTCTGAGTTGATTTTTTTTGTAGATTAAAACCCAAGTGGAGGCGTGGTTATTGAGGAGTGCTAGAGGAATAATGTGGTGTTAAAAATCAATGCAAGACATAGGCAAGCAATTTGAAAATGCATATTTTTATTTGAACATGGTAATGTGTAAATGTGAATAAGAAAAAGACAAATAAAATACAATATATTTAACTTTGTGATTGCTCTATTAAAATATGATGGGAATTCTTGATTTGTTTAATTGATTGGCTACAAATGCTCTTAGCTTGATAAGGCACAAAGCTTTTATTTTGCATTAATTGGTATCAGAGTAGGTATGATATTGGAATGTGTGGAGAGAAGGATTTCATATTTGAGAGAGATAGGGTTTGATTAGATATGATGATTTTTTGTGTGTAATTGATTTGGGTTATCCTCCAATAGAGATGAAGGTAGGTAGAAGGTGTGCAAATCTCTTCCACTAAGAGGAAGTGGGTAGAAGAGATCTTGAAGGTGCATCTTCTAGAATCTTATTGGGTAGAGGATAGTAGTGAGAGTTTTGTTGTAGGGGGACCTGCAAAGGCAATGAGTGTTGGTTCTAATTTGTTTGTGGTTGCAAATTGAGAGTGTGTCATAATTGTTTGGAAAATGTCTTGGAGACATGGAGAGAGTTTGTGGATGAAGAAGGAATATTTGAAGCCATAGAAAGTGAAACAAGAACCCATCTGAAGGAGTGATTTGTTTCGAACTATGTGCAAGTCCGGTGGAAAGTGCTGCAAAGTGACGGTAGACAACGGTAATAGAGATAATTTGGTTGCATTGGAAATGGTTGAAAATTTGAACTTGAAGAGGATGAAGCACCCTAAGCCATACTATGTCTCTTGGTTGCAAGGAGGTCATCAAATTCAGGTAAGTGAACAAAGCATTGTGAATTTTCACATTGGAAGATATAAGGATGAAATTGTATGTGTTATAGTACTTGTGGACCGAGGATCGTCAGTGTAGGCTGATTACGTTTGATCCATGATGAATCGAAGCATAATTTAGCCACTAAAACTCAATCACAAACAAGATTATTCAAATTGAAAGTTAAACTAAGCATTTATTGAAATTGAAAGTTACAAACTATGAAAATAGTTAAATTCCTACTCTAACCCATTTGAAACTTATCCTGTTTTGGAATTGGTGTCGTGTTGATGTGGAACAACAACCCTTGCCCAATCCCATGATTTTTTGAGTCTATTTCAATCGATTCTATGGAAGAGAATCAATGAAACCATTGTGATAAATGGATGAAAACCTGATTTATGCTAAATTAAACATGATGTAAACTAAATTAACATGATTTTATGCTAAAATTGATCTAACTATGTAATTGCTATGCTAATTTAAGCTAAAAGATGGAAACCCTAATTTATAAACAAACAAAGATGGATGCATGGTGTGCGAACCCCAATCCTAATACCTGCAAAATAATAAGAACAAACACATTAGATGATGAAATGAAAGCAAGAACAAGGATTCCCCATGAAATCCATTAGCATAGTTTAAATTAGGAAAAAAGATGAAGAACACAATAAGAAAACAATAAAAGAGAGATTGAATCCTAATTAAACAAACAAACTCTTGATCCCATGGGGGAATCGGTGCCAATTTGATGTGAAAATTGGCCCTTTCCCAACTCCTATAATGCAAGCTTGATGAATGTTGATGAATGATCCGATTTGTTGATGCTTGATGAGTGCTTCAATGGAAAAATCTGCATAACCTAGCTAAGATTCAATGATAATGGATGGAATATGATAATAATTTGAGCATAGTAAGTTTACTCAAATTGTGGATGGATAAAATGAGGAATGAAGCCTCTTATTTATAGAATGCCAAGATGGATGAATGTCCAAAATAGAGCAATATGGGACTAACATTCATCCAATGGAAAGATGCCACTTGTCAACCTATGAGTGGATGGAGGATGTGCAAGTTTTGAGGATTGTGCCAATAAATGCCTATTTTTGAATTTTGAATTTGTTGAAATGACATGCAAGAGGGAAGAAAGGACGCATTGAATGCCACTTGTCTCAAGGCAAAGGACATGTAAGAGAGAGTAAATTCCTTGTTGGATGTACATGTCCACTTGGATTTTGAATTCAAACTTGGAGAATATTCCCAAAAGATGCCTTATTAAAGAAAATAGAGATTTAATAAATCAATTAAATCTATTTTCATAATGCAAGTGTAAAAGCTAGAGGATGGGACATGAGAGGAGATTAAATTAATCAAGGTTAATTAATTTAATGAAGAGGGGTTAAATGATGTGACCTATTTGACTTAAATTTGTGGATTTATTTAAACCAAATATGAGAGGAATGTGATAAGACATTAATTAAATAAAGATTCATGATTTATTTAATTAAAAGAAATGATTGTTAGATTAAACTAAATAAGGTTTTAATTTATTTAATTTAATAGATAGACTATAAGAGATTTAATCAAATAAAATTAATTATTTAATTAAATCAGATAATTAGATCAAAATGGTTAATTTAATTATAGAGAAGAGGTGACTTAATTAGATAACTGATTTATTTAATTAAGAGAGGAATATTGATGAATTTAATTAGATAAGGGTATTTGATTAAATGGTTAGACCGAAGGATGATTCAGGATGAAACGATGTTAGTGGTTAGGATCAGCTGCACAATGTCAATAAATACATTTTACGTGTCTACATTTTCCCCTATTTGAAGCAATGCACTTGTTGCGTTGGTTCAAAGAATAAACAATCTCGACCAAAGCCAATTTTTTTTTTAAATCTTGCCCCACTGCTGCCTGGTGAGAGAAAACATGCCAATATATTGCCCCCTCAGAGATTGGACGAAAATTTCAATTTTTGGGTGATCTCGCGAAAAAAGAGGACAAGGTGCCCGACAGGTCCAAAAAGGCTTCAGGAGGCCAAAAATGTGTCTAAACACAATAAAACGATGTAAAACAGGCCTCAACTGGACAAAGATAGGTTCGAGGGTCCAAAACCCTAGTAAGATAGCCAATTAGGGTAAAAAAACCCTAATTTTCAAGCTTAAAAAGGCTTCGAGGGGTCACTTTCAATTCATTTTCACATAGCCATCTAGCAACCTTAAGATTTGAGCTCTGACCTCTCGACGATATGGTGCAATGATAGCTCCCAATGCACATTTCCGACCGAGTCCGGACATACCAGCGGCCACCTGGCATTGGGGCACCGGTAAGTGATCCTTGATCTTTATTTTTTTGTTTTTAGCATTCATTTATTGCTTTCAAAGTTGGTCATTCTACAACGACACTATATAGTGCCGCTGAAAAATCAAATTGCACTGCGGCAGTGGAGTTTGGAGTTTCAAAATAAATTCCAAACTTCGACGCTGAAGTCATGGCCGGCGGGGTCATTTCCGAAGTGCGTCGTGGCGGTTCTTTATCGACAAGAATCTTTTCAAATTGTGCCGCTCAGAAGGAAAGTGCACCGCTACAGTGTGCTTTTGACATTTTGTGCCCCAACATCGTAGTTTGATAAAAATCAAACTGCGACGCCTTCACGGATAGCGACGCTGGAGTGGTTTCTTGGATGCCTGACAATTTTTTTTCAAACTTTTTAACATGATGATCCTTCCTGATGCAGGATGCGGCGAGGGAGCTCTATTCTCGAGAGCACAGGTTGCAGGATCTGTTTAGTTACTTGCGAGACCTCAGCGACAGAGATTAGGATCGATTACAAGACATGGGGTTGTGGTACATTTCCTATGCAATGCCTGTGCACACCCACCTTGGGATGATGTTAGCGCTTGCCGAGAGATGGCACAATGAGACCTCGTCTTTCCACCTTCCCACCAATGAGGCCACCGTCACCTTGGAGGATGTTTGGTGCATCTTGAGATTGTTGATTCATGGTCGGCGAGTTATTTTTGATATAGATAAGGGGCAGAATGTCTGTCACACAATCCTTGCCACAGAGGACATTATCATTTGCGAGGGGCAGATCGAGCTTGAGCGTCATAGGGCTCTGGCCCCTCCCTTCCGCTTGGTTATTGCGGCCATTATTTTAGGTCTTGTTGCCCCAAATCAACAAGGCCAGTACTTCAGTCCTGGTTGGGGACTCTACTGGGAGTGCATGGTGATGCGTGACATGCCTACTCATTTTTCTTGGGGGCCAGTTCTTCTTGCGTCACTGTACTAAGATCTTCACGAGTACGTCTACCTGGATGGCAGAGCACTTGGAGCAGGCGTCACACTCCTCCACATATGGGCATGGGAGCATATTGCTGTCTTTCCACTGTAGGTTGTTGTAGTATCGATGGGGCCTGATGATCCCCTCGTATGGCATTACAGAGGTGGTGTGTCCTTCACACACAAGGGTGAGCATGAGATTCTCTATTGGAGGAGGGTTCTAGATGAGATGCAGGTGTTTATATGGCATCCGTACCTTGGTTGGCCCATATGCAAATCAAATTTTCTTTTCTCGCCAGGACCAATTCATGTAGGGGTGAGAGCACACAATGATAGAGAGATATCTTCCTGGGCGCGTTCAACAATAGTTCGGTGAGCCTCAAGATTGGCTAGACGATGATTATGTGGCCGTATTTTCTTGCACCATATCACAAGTTTCATGGGGGCAATATATTCCTTCTTCTGAGGCTGTGGACAAGTTTAGACATTTGGTGGCTCGACCATGGGCTTATGATCAGGGGCTTGCGGATCCAGGCGTCACATAGGCATATAGGGATTGGTTCTGGCCTCCCCTACGTTTGACAGTTCTAGGAGCAGTCCCTGATTGGTGGAGGATAAGAGGTAGAGGGGGAGGATGAGGACGGAGAGACGATGCACGATAGGACCAGCTGACTAGGGCTCTAGTTCAGCCAGCCCAGCCAGGTTAGGCCGATGTTTTGATGCTAAATCAGGAGCAGGTTGCAGGCTGACAACAGGTTTAGGCGGATGTACCACCATGAGCTGGGGACGAGGATTAGCCTCACGTGTATCCCCCACCAGTACAACTAGTAGGGCAGGCAGACCCTCATGATACATTGATTGCGCAGCTACAGGCCCAGGTGTAGACTTTGATAGGGGAGAGAGATCAGGCGCAAACCAAGAGGGACCAGGTCAGGGCTGAGAGGGACCAGGCCATACTGCAGAGACATGTAGTAGAGTTACAGGTGGCCACAGAGATGGGCCGAAGACAACAGTTGGGGAGCATGTAGCCTCCTCCTCTTAGAGTACAATGTCCATTCGGTCTTACAGGGAGGCCGTACGAGAGGTAGATTATTACTGTATGCACTATCATCAGGCCATACCCAGAGCAGTACGGGTCCCAGAGTACTTGCAGCGGACCAGTTACAGACCAGTAGAGGGTCACGGTGACAGAGGCAAGGACAGCAGACAGGAGGGTTAGGCCTCCTTTTGATCGAGATGATATCATTTTTTGTGTCCTATGGGCTCCTTTTTGATAGCCTGATGGGCCTTTTTGTACTGATTGACATACATGTACAGTGATCTGATTATTTTGTACTATGATAGTTATTCGATGATGATATATATATGAGATGATGATTTTTATATGATGTGATGTGTATCATTTATTTATGCGTGTATGGATGATTCTACTTCTATATGCTATGCAATGATGTTATGGTGTTATATGATGTATTTATGGATGCATTTATTTCTGATGATATATGCATTATGTAATGATTATGACTAACAAATCTATATTATGTTGTTGACTTATGATATGCAGATGTATTTATGTGATGCGTTATGATGCTGAAATCTATATGATGATTTGAAAATGATATGATATGTAATATGCAATATGCAAAATGATATGGAAATGATCTATGGTGTATACACGAAATGATGTGAATCATGCTTATATATGAAATGATTATGGATGGATGTATGCTTTGCATGTAATGGATTTTGTATGTTCCTATTTATGCTTATAATTATGTGGAATGATTTATGCAATGAAATGTAAAAATAAATTGTGATGCTATTTATGAGATGATATGGATGATTAGTGGATGGTATAATGCCATGTAAATGCAATGGTCATGTTTTATATGATGTGTATTGATGATGCGAATGAGATGGTTTTAAGATGCTTAGAATAACAAATATTATCTTAAACATGTTAAATGATAATGCAATGTATGAAATGATATGTTAATGTAAAGTGGTATGATGGTGCTTAATGTAAAACGAATATAATATGGGAGATGACTTTATAATGTTATGCGAATATGTATGCAATGGATTATCTATAATATTTATGTACCTATTATGTATGATTATGCAGTAGGTGGTAATGTGAAATGGTTATGAAATGTTTATGCAAATGAATGTTATGCAATGATTTATGTGATGAATGTAATGTGATGCAAAAAATGGATGCAATGTAATGAGAAAAGGATGTGCTAATTTATGAAAAATGCTTATAATACCATGTTTATATGATGATGAAAATGCAATGTGTATGTTTCCTATATGATATGTTTATGCAATATGCTAATGATTTGTGGATGTAGGATCGATGACGACGATGATGATAATAATGATCAAATGTCATAGTACCTTGTTAGTGTGATGAGCAAGAAGGAATGAAAGAGAAGAAGTCATTTCAACAAGACACAAGATGATGAATATGCAAATGATGATTATTGCTTTCCGAGGAGTTGGGATTTTCAAAGGGCCAATTTTCTTATGTTTGATGACACACGTGGTACGATGCATCAAGGTATAGAGAACTAGGATGGCGTTGTACCTAGTGTGATGAACTTTGATTTGACAAACAGATAGGAGTATCCTTGTTCATACCTAACATATAGAAACCTTGCTAGGATGCACTTTAGAAATTTCAAACACCTCGAACTAAAACATGGAAAGGTACGACCTATCAATGCAATAGTCAACAAGTTTCCCAAAACTTCCTCCATACATACCTAACAAAGCAAGTATTCGCCAAGGTTATATTACAAGAACGTCCAACAAGCACAGCAGAAAAAAGATAATGATCATTGCCCCATTCCTATTTCTCTAAATCCTCTGCTCGGATATTATCGAGAGGTCCTTGGAATGAACACAATAAGATAAGTCAAAAGATAAAGATAAAGTAAACAAACAAGTTGATGTTCTTCAATATCGCTAACCAAAAGGGGATGTGTTTTAAAGGATAAGAACCGAAACTATTGCCAAAAGATAATGCCCATTGTAGGAAGGATACATCCTAGGACATGTTAGTGGATGGCGGCATGCCATTTCATTTATCCAAAGTGTTCTTTCAAATGATTGATATGGGACCAAATGGATGATGGGTTATCGACACAAAGAGTTGACCCACTTGTTTACGTATTGACTTAGACCTAAGACTTGACGCTTTGAGTTCACTTTTAACCTACTAGACTTGTTTCCAATTGTTTCACCAAAGGTTGAGGATGACGGTCGTTTATTATGAGTGATGTTATTGCAGGTGCAAGCGAGATGAGACCAATGGATTTTTTTCAAATATTTGGATTTTTTGGAGTTTTGCAATGTTTCGAGGCTGTTTTTGGTATTTTTCAAGATTTTCAAATGTTTTGATTTTTGATTTTCCAATGTTTTGGGGTTTTCTGAGATTTTGACCAAGAGACTAACCTAAAGACCTATCTTAGGGGCCTCGGGGGCTGATCAATAGATTAGCCTTGCCTATGTTATATACGCAGAGACCACGTAGCTCGATTGACGAGTTGACCAATTTATAGATGACGATATACATGATGAAATGTCAGTTTATTATGACAAACTCCTAAAGGGCTGACCTAAGTGTCTCGAGGGATGATCAAAGATCAACCTTGCCTACGTTCAAGGCTCAGAGACCCGTAGTTCAACAAGACGACTTTGTTTTTGACTTTTTGATTGATTTTTGACCTATTTTGGGATTTTGATATGTTTTGAATGTTTTTGGATTTTGTGTTTTTTCTGATGTTTTTTGGATTTTCTGATGTTTTGATGTTTTTGGATTTTTTGATATTTTGATGTTTTTGGATTTTCTGATATTTTGATGTTTTTTGGATTTTCTGATGTTAGGACTTCAATTATATACACGAATCTGATCCGATGAGAACATGCCCCCAGCGTGATGCAATAGACTATTCCGATAAAGGTAGGACAAGCTGACCTTGAGGATGGGCCGAGTAGTACTAGGAGAGATCATGATACAAACACAAGATCAAGCTATGGTGTGGATGCAGGTGGATAAGTGATGGATGATGAAAAACGTAATGGATGGATGATGCAGAACAAACCATAAAGATCCTGGTGGATGGAAAGTGCTTATTTTACACAAGGCGCTTGTTTGCCAGGTTTTCACCAAGGTACTTGTCCAAAGTGCCACTGAAGTGGTTTTCACTAGAGGACGATTTTTTCTCTTTACTATTTTTTGATTTTTTTGTTGTCACCAAGACTCCTGTTTGCCAGGTTTTCGCCGAAGTAACCATTTTTTCAGAATATTTTTTGATTTTTTTGATTTTTTGGTTCTATACCTTGAAAGATTTAGGCATAAAACTTTTTGAAATGAGAGCTATTCATGGGCTCTTGTAGAGGTTCCCCTTCGGGTGTTGATAACTAATATGCCCCTGACTTATAAATTGCTATGATAACGAATGGTCCCAACCAATTGGGTTCAAATTTTCCTTTGCTGCTTGGGTTTGGGACATTCTTCTGATTCTCCTTTAATACCAATTCTCTAACTTGGAAGGTCTTGCTTCTGATTTTCTTATTATAGATCCTTTTGAGTCTATTTTGATAGACTTACAAATGATTTAAAGCATCTATATGCTGCTCATCTAGTAGCTCCATCTCATTTAGTCTTGATACTTTGTACTCTTCATTCATGATGAGGTTTTGCAGTGATATCCTGAGTGATGGGAGCTCAATCTCAATGGGGAGTACTGCTTCTAATCTGTAGACTAGGGAGAAAGGGGTGGTGTTGGTGGGTGTGTGGATACTAGTTCGATAGGCCCAGAGGGCGGGATTAAGCTACAAATGCCAGTCACGACCTGCATCATTGACTATTTTCTTAAGGATTTTCAAAATGGTTTTATTAGTGGCTTCTGCTTGGCCATTGTCTTGGGGATAGTATGGGGTGGAGAAGCGATGTTGGATTTTTATTTTTTCACATAAGTCACGAACCTCTTAATTTTTAAATGTTGTCCCATTATCTGAGATAATGGCTTGTGGAACACCATAGCAGCAAATGAGATGGTTCAGGATGAACTTTGATATCTAATTCCCAGTTATATACGTCATGGGTATGGCTTCCACCCACTTAGTAAAGTACTCTGTGGCGGTTATGATGAATTTGTGGCCATTAGATGAAGTGGGAGTGATTTTTCCAATGAGATCAAGTCCCCACTACGAAAAGGGCCATGGTGTGACGATGGGATGAAGCTCTTGAGCTTGAGCATGGATGAGGTCCCCATTTTGCTGACATTGTAGAAACCTTCTGACATAGTCATGTTCTTCTCTTTCCATTGTGGGCCAATAATACCCCATCCTCAGCAGTTTCTTGGCTATAGTCATTCCACTCGAGTGTGAACCAAAGATACCGTTATGTACTTCAGTTAGAGCGGTCAATGCCTCCTCAACATTTAAGTAGCGTAGTAGGTTTCCTTCTATGCTCCTACAATATAGGGTATCTCCTAGGATAACGAATCGGTATGCCTTTTTTACAAAGGTTCGTTTTAGGTTTGAAGGTAAGTTAGCGGGTATGACTCCTATTCAAAGGTATGTATAAATTTCATGGTACCAAGGATCACTGGGACCAATGATTTCACACATGAATTCTGATTCTAGTACCTCGAATGTGGGCACGAGAAGCTGCTCTATCAAGAAATCATATTTTGGAACATAGTTGGAGATGTCTAGTAGGGACCCAATTGTTGCCATGGCGTCTGCTGCTCTCTTGTTGGCTCTGGGTATCTACTCAAATGTAATTTTGATGAAGTATTCTTTGAGAGTCTCCACCAATTTTTTGTATGGAGTGAGCTTATCGTCTTTAGCTTGGTACTCATTGTTGACTTGGTTTATTATCAATTGAGAGTCTCCATATACTCTGAGAGCTATAATGTTCCACTGCATTGCTATTCTGAGACCTATGGTTAAAGCCTCGTATTCTGCAATGTTATTGGTGCAGGGAAATGCTAGTTTGTAGGACCTTGGTATGCAATCCCCTTGTGGGGTGATAAAGAAGATGCCAGCTCCTGATCCATGTTGCGTGTATGAGCCATCAAAGCAAAGTTTTCAGTGGTCAACTATGTTGAGGTTGAAGATGGATTCATCTAGAAATTTTGAGATGAGAGGATTCTCTGAATAGATTGGTGCTTCTGCAAGCTGATCTGCGATGACTTGGCCTTTGATTGCTTTCTGCTCCACATATTTGATGTCATATTCTGATAGTATCATCACCCATTTGGCATTCTTTCTATGAGCATTGCTTTTGACAGTAAGTACTTGAGGGGGTCAATTTTGGCGATGAGTTTTATTTTGTGTGCCAACATGTAATGTCTGAATTTCTGTGACACAAACACTACTGCTAGGCATGTTTTCTCTATGAATGAGTAGTTTAGCTCATGCCCAACCATTTTTCTATTGATGTAATAGATGGCCCTTTCTGTTCTATTTTCGTCATGCTAAGCTAGGAGAGCTCCAAGGGCTACTGCTATTGTTGATACGTAGAGAATTAATGGTTTTTTTGGGATTGGTGGCATTAAGACTGGTGGTGTTAGTAGATATTCTTTGATTTTATTGAATGTCTCTTCACACTTGGTATCCCATTTGTATGCTACTCCCTTGTGAATTAAGTGAGAATATGGGTTATGTTTGTCCATTAGTTGTGCTATGAATCTTCGAATGGATTGGAGCCTTCCTTGGAGACCTCTCAATTGCTTTAATGTTTTTGGTGCCTCCATCTCGAGGATTGATTTTACCTTTGTTGGATCTACCTTGATACTTCTCATTGACACTATATATCCTAGCAGCTTTCTGGATTGTATGCCAAAGACGTACTTCTTTGGGTTTAATCTAACCTTGTACTCTTCTAGCCTGTCAAAAATGGCACTTAGGGTTGCTATGTGATCTTTTCTCTTTTTGGATTTGGCTAGAATGTCATCAACATAATCTTCGATCGTCTTATGGATCATGTCATGGAATATCAATGTCATGGCCGTTTGGTATGTTGCTCCTCCATTCTTTAAGCCGAATGGCATCATCTTCTAGTAGTAAGTCCCCCATGGACAAGTAAAGGCCGACTTATGTTGGTCCTCTTTAGCTATCATGATTTGATTGTACCTTGAGAATCCATCCATTAGTGATAGCATTTCATGTCCGACTATCATGTCTACTATCATGTCAATGTTTGGAAGTGGGAAATCATCTTTTAGACATGCTTTATTCAAGTCTCTGAAGTCTATGCAGATTCTAATGCCCCCATCGGGTTTTGAGACAAGCACCAAGTTTGATACCCATTCTGGATAATCTATCGATCGGATGAATCTTGCATCTAATAGATTTTTTAGCTCCATTTTGACTAATAATGTGATCTGAGGGTGCATTTTTTGAAGCTTTTGTTTAACAGGATTTGCTTCTGGATATACTGCTAAGTGGTGGACCACGATTTCTGGATCAAGGCCTAGCATGTCAGCATAGCTCCATGCGAAGTTTATCTTTATCTTAGGAAGGCTGCTAGGAGCTCTTGTTCCTTTGATAGTAATGATTCCACATAGAATGTGATGTGCGGGGTTTCCTCTGTTCCTAGATTAACCGAATTGCACCTTTCTGCCAAGACTGCTGATTTTTCTTGATGAAGAGCTCTAAAAGGAAAATTGAATCCCCCATCCTTGGGCACCTTAGAGAGGTTTTCACCATTGGATGCATCCTTTCTTTTTACTTTTTTCTAGTCAGAGAGTGCCACAGTGTGGTTTTCACTCAAGGACTTAGATATTATTCTTAGTTTTTCACTTTTGCGACTGAGGGATTCAATCATTTCCCCATAATAGGCATGTGTATCTAGCTCAATTATGAACCCTACTTTGTGATCCCCACATGGAATGTTATCCCGTAGTCCCATGAATTTTGAGAGCGCCTCATTGTTTTTGAATGTATCTAGAATTGGTGCTCCTCGTTGGTCATAGTCGATGAGTTGGGGGTATACTAGGCGGATTTCATGATTTTGGTGGTCTGATTCAAAGGCTAGGGTGCTAATCATGCAAAGAGTGGTGTCCTCAAAAAGCATAGGTAGATTGGATGTGGGATCCTCATCATCACTACTACTACAAACGTCAGTTATATCAAGCGTATAGTTATCTAAGATGCGCCCTGTGGATACTCGTAAGCGCAGTTCAGCTGCGGTTGTCTGAGGAGGATTATTAATTGTTCTAACTGGAGGACCTTGACCACGTACGGTTATACTCGAAGGGGTACAACCAAGGCCAAGACTTCTCATTCGTGTCTCTAGAATGATAGGTATTATCAACCCATTGTCATTTTTTCCAAGTCTTTGATTTCTGTCATAGCCCATTGCGAGCATCATTTGTAGTCCCTTGCTTCTGTTGTCCATTGGTAAATCAGGTGCTAGTCTCTCATCCTAGTATAGGAGTCGAGATGGATTTACTTTGATAACTTCTTAGAAAAGATCTCCCCAACTTTTAAAGTTGGGATAGTCTTTAGGAGACATTTGAGATGTGGAGGATTCATTTTCTTGTGGATGCCCCCGTGACCTAGGAGATTGTGGTAACTCTCCTACTACAAAAGCATTTTTAGGGAGCTTGTAGTTTCCACAACCGTTATCTTGGATGATGACCTTAATGTCAGAAATGGTGGGAATGGTGGGAGTGACAGCTGTCTCTGTCGCATAAGTGGATGTGAGAGTTGTGGGATCAATGTATGGTGTAGATGGACCCTCATCATTTTTTGGTACTTGGGGGATTTTATAGTACTTTACTTCAAGGATTTTGCAATAGGAGAAGGGTTCAGGATCTCCATGGACAGTGACTTCTTGTCCCTCATGTGTGAATTTCACACATTGATGGAAAGTTGATGCTATTGCTTTCATCACATGAATCCATGGGCGTCCTAGGAGGATGTTATACAAGTCGAGGTCCAAGACCTGACAAGTGGTTTCCATGATAGATGGCCCTAATTGAATAGAGATTTTGATTGTGCCTTGGGACACTCTTTCTTGATCATCATATGCTCTTATTGTGATACCCTTTCCTTTGTTAATTGAATCCTCTGAGATTTTTAATTGTTTGATGAGCTTGAGAGAACATATATTCAAGCCTACACCTCCATCCACCAAGACTCGTTTGAATTTTCTTTTGTGCACTAGGACCTCTAAGTGGAGTACACGGTTGTGAGATGGTTGTGCAGGGAAATCCTAGTCAGAGAATCTGAGGAGATTTGGTGTAATGATATTTCTGACCACAGCTTGGAATTTTTCTGCATCAAGATCTGCGGGGACAGTGGATGAAGCCAACGCTTCTTCTAGGATTCTCTTATGCGTAGATGAGATTTTTAGTAACTCCATGATGGAGATTTGTGCTGGCATTCTTTTTGTTGGAATTATTGCCTCAATCTCACAGGCTGAAACCTCTGAGAAAGCATGGTCGCTATGACATTCCTGTTTTCTGGCTGACTGACAGTTTAAGCTCATGTCGCTGAGACAAAGTTGACGTCTTGCCGAATGAAGTCTATCGCTGTGACCTCTTGTGTTCGGTATGACCTTGTGACGAGTGAAGACCTCTGGCCGATAAATTTCTCTTATCGGGTGTCGGGGAGACTCATAGCGATAGGGGTCTTCGGAGTGACTTGAACACTCAGTATGAAGTCCCAACGACTGAAGTGAGTCTCACCGACAGGATATGAATCTTCAGAGTGACATAAGGGTTCAATATGAACTCTTGGCGATGGGCGTTTGTCTCATCGATGCTATGGGATGGTCGGTATGACTCATGGCGAAAGGTGACTTCAGAGTAACACTTTTATTTTGGTATGATGTCCCAGCGATCGATGAAGGTCTCGCCGACAGTGGAGGATTCAACATGAAGTCTTGGTGACTTATGTTTGTCTCACCAATCGGGGTAACTTGGAAGTCTCGGTGAGAAGTCTTACCGACGGTGGGTTCTCTCGCCGATAGGTGTGAACATCGCTGAAACCTCTTGGCGATAGAGGGAAGTCTTGCTGACTATTAAATGGATGCCAATAGGAATGCAATGGACGTCAGAATGACTTTGGAACCTCGGTATGATCTCCTAGAGAATGTGGAATGTCTGGCCGACGGTAGGTCTTTAGTATGACTTAAAGGCATTGATATGATGTCTTGGCGAAGTGTGATTGTCTCACCGATGAGGCAGTCTATTGTCAGTATGACTCCTAGCGACTGTTCGGTGCTCGGTATGACTTGAGGGCTCGATATGACCTTTGCCTAAGTCTTGCCGACAGTGGCATCAGTATAACATAAAGGGCTCGTTATGATCTCTCAGCGAATGACTAAAGTCTTGGCGACTAAGGAACACTTCAGAATGACTTGTGAGATCAGTGTAATGTCTCATCGAATGGCGATTGTCTCGCTGATGAGAATGCTGAGGTCAATGTGTCTTGAAGACTTCGGTGTAATGTCTAGGTGAAGAGCGATAGTCTTGTCGACTGATGAACTCTTTGGAATACCTTTTGATCTTCGGTGTGAGGTCTTGGCAACATGGTAAAGTCTCAGCGATAGCTCTCTGGCCTCGATGTAACCTCTTGCCGATAGTGAAGTCTTGGCGATATCGATAGTCAAGACTTGTGGCATTGGGGAGACACGGTTAGTGTCTCACCGACATGCGACACAAGTTGATCATTTGTTGACCGTTTGGATGACTATCCTATGTGGTGTGACTTGGACGTATTATCTTCCATGCAAGGAAGTGGAAACATCTACATTGTTGAGCTAGATGATTCAATAGTTGGAAACAAACCGATTCTTAGAGCCGAAGTCGAAGAGATAGAGATAGAGAGCGAACAGATGTGAAGGAGTGAGGCTGGCCGGATGGCCGAGGGCCTTGAGGCCTAAATAGAGGAGAAGAGAGAGCTCCTGATCATGAAGCATGTTTTCTGATTTCTCTTATGTTGATCTGCACTGTATATGTGATGGTATTGTAACAATGCGAAGATTGTTTAGTTTGAGAGGGTGATTAGAAACTGTACAAGGATATATGTTACTACCAGTTGTATCTAGAATGAACAAGATGTAATCTCTGAAAGGGCTATGAGCCTGAAATTGTATTGTAACTGTTTGTTGCTGAATAATACAATGGCTCGACCTTTGGAGTGTGGGGTTTTTTATTCGAAAGGATTTTCCCCACATAAATCTTTGTGTTCTGTTGTGTGTCTCATCTTTCATGTCTGTATTGGTTATGATAGAGAATCTATTAATACATGCTGTTGAATTTACAGGTGCTTCTCTCAGAAAGATCAATGTGGGAAATAAACTATGTCTGTTTCTGCTTTAGGACATAGTAGTACGTTTCTTTGAGGCAACCTAATCGAAATTAAAGTTACCGAAGGAACTACTATTTGGAGTTTCTATGAGATGCCCTCCAATTTTTCCTTACAAGTGGTATCAGAGCCTTCTTCTGGTTGTTGATTCTGGATATTTCTCTTGTGATGATTTCTTAGCTTGAATAGGGTAGAAGAAATCTAGAGGAATGGACTGATGTATTGATCCTTTGATGAGTGGAAGCCTTGTGGTATTCTGAGACAGGATGCAACTTGAAGGATGGTCAAGATGAAAAAGGGAGTTGATCATGTTGTGATCTGTGTCTCCTGGGTGGTAGAGGTTTAACCTTGGAGTATGAGGTGGATTTATTTGCTTTGTGGTTGTGTAGCAGTATAGATTTCATATTGGGCGTCTATGTGTCAGGATCCTGGGTGATATGGAGAAGCCTAGGTTGTTTCTCAGCCATGGAAGAGAGTGCTTTTGCTAGGTGGTGGTTCCTGGTGTTGGAAGGCACTATTTCCTGTTAACCTCGAATACTAAAAGGCTATGAAGTTAATCATTAGATGATTTGCAAGCTTCTAAAATAGCCTTTCTCTCTTTCTCAGATGCATGTACATGGTGGTGGTTTTAGAGTTGGTCTGAAAGGGACCTGGATTCTCCTGAACTGCTGGTTTCTTTCTAAGGATGTTTTGTACTTGCATGGCTCAGTGGTTTTGCAGGTTTTACATGGTTAAACAAAACTTGTGATCATGTGGAGTTGCTGTTAAGCTATTGTCTAGACACTAGCCTTTTGGGGTGTTGATGGATGAGATAGTTGCAGTTCTACATGCATGCTTGGTGCATGGCTTGAGGAGGTATGATTTCTTCTCTGCATGGGAGTGTTGGTACGTGGTTTGTCACTCAAAATTCTTGTGGTGGTACTTGAGGGTTCCTTGATTATGGTGCTCGTTGTGGACATGATTGGAAAATTAGATTTGGAGTGATCTGGTGTTTGAGTCATGTTGTCTACGCGGTTATTCTCTTTGAAATCTCAGTTTTGCATTTCCAATGTGATGATGGGTTTGCACATTTCTGTTGAATGGATCTACGGGTTGTGCAATGTTGTGAGCTGTCTTTACCTACATGTTTGCTATGAGACAACTCGGAAGTGGACTGTCTATATCCATGAGGTTGATTCATTGTTGATACAAACTTGTTAGCTGGCCTTGTCTGTGGTCACTAGTGCATTGGTGTGGTGTTTTGAGATGAGAGGATGGATACTATTGAGTACCTGAATAGTTGGTTATGGGAACTTGTAGCAGGTGGTCATGATGCTTGGAGAGATCGGGTGTCACAGTTCAGTGGGAGCTCTAGCAGTGACTGTGGGTTCATCATATGGTGGTGAATGGTCTTCCTAGTGTTGCAGATGTTTCTTGGGATCCTATTGCTGCAGAAGGGTTCTTTCGCATTTGCATGGACATTACTTGAAGATGTGCAACATCTTGGATCCATGGAGGACTCTTAGAGTCATTGGCTAAGGTGTTGGTGGTGCTTGACAGGTGATGTCATTTTTAAGTCTATTTGCTTTATGTCATGGTATACTCTTGTTTTTTCACTGGAGTTTTGGCATTGTGCATTGTACTTGAGACAATGGTGAAGTCACTTGGAGCATGGTATCTCCTATGGGGATGTGTAGATCATGGTGCCATGATAAGCTCATGATTCAGCTGATTGGAGCTTTGACAGTGATCTGGTAATTCTTTGTGTATTGAGTGTTTTGATTATTTGCTTGATACTTCATGATAGTGCAGTAATGCAGTTGAAGTTTAGCATGAGTTGATCGGTTGCTAGTACTTATGGATACATGAAGAATAAGGTGAGGTTGTTTTTCTCTTATGAGAAAAGTGTTGCTGCTTGTTACTCTTGTTAAAGTTTTTCAGTAGAAAGTCCAAGAAGCCTTCACCTTGATTGAACGTGAGTTCAATAAGAGACCTATGGGAAGATTGCTCTTGGATTAGTCATGATGACTTGTATATCTTGAAGGAGTATTCTCGTTCCCACTCTTGGTCTGCTCGGCAGTTTAATCTGAGAGGTATTTGGCCCTTTATATCTTTCAGATGTGTTTTATGTTTACTTTCATGATATGGATCTTGAATTGTAGTCTAATGGTTCTGAAGGATTCATAGTGGAAGTTGTACAGTTTTGTTTATCTCCTTATTTACTGATGAGAATTGGTGGGAGATAATGTATGGGCTGATTTCCTGAAATGGGAAATGATATAGTTTGATCTTCTTAGAGATGCTTACATCCAGGTTTGTTAAATTGGTTTGATCTTGGTGATTAAACAAATGGATGTTGTTAAGGTTTCTCTTTTGGGTTATAAAGAAGATCATTCTTGCCACAACTGGCTATTAGAAGTGTATGTAGGAGGATGCTCTACAGGAAGATAATGTGCAGAGTTTCTCTCTGTGGCCGTGAAGGTTTGTGGTGAGAGAAATGTTTCTTGTGGCAGGTTGTTGCAGGTTGTGCATATCATTGTGGATTTTTCTTTGGTACTACAGGGTTACATTTTCTATGTGTTGGTATTGGTAGACTTGTGATGTCTTTTTTGTTACTCGGATAGTGGGAGTTCCTGTTGTGTTTGTCTTCTTTGATTGGTTAGCACTTGGAGCTTGTAGTTACTATTAATGAGTTGGTTATGCTTTGGCATGAGTTTACTAATACTGATACCTTAGAGGTATGTTAGATTGGATGGAATAACATGAGCTGTGGGTGCTATTTTTCAGTTGCGTGGGTTTATCAGTTGGATAGGAGCAGTCATTATGATTGTTGTTCTAACTGGTGTTATTTATCTTGTTTCTGGAGAATGACTTCATGGTTGTGTTCTGTTTGAGGCTTTAAAGTTGATATTACTTTTGTATAGCATTTGAGCACAGTGAAGTGGTAGCAATATCTTGTTGGAGATATCACTGGGATCTTTTGCTTGTGTTCGTTGGAATGGTGCTTATTCACCTTGGTGATGTATCTTTCTTCCATTTGAGCACAGTGAAGTGGTAGCAATATCTTGTTGGAGATATCACTGGGATCTTTTGCTTGTGTTCATTGGAATGGTGCTTATTCACCTTGGAAGATGACAAGATTTTTGCTTGAATGGTGGACATCTTGGATGTTGGAGCTGAATTATTGATGGAGCATGAGAGCATGCTTGAGGTCTATGTGGTTTCTTGGAAGGCTATGGTCGGTTGCTTTGTTGAAAGTAAGTTGTTGTTGGCTACCTGGTCTTTGTTGCAGATTGTCGGGTTTACTGTTATCTATGGAATCATGTTGATCGGGTGTCTTGAGTATTGCAGGGTTTGAACTGGTGGAGCTAGTGTGAACTTGTTCCTGGTTGCTTTGGAGGTTCTTGTGTGATCTTCGTCAAGTGGGAGATTGTTGGAATTATTGCCTCAATCTCACAGGATGAAACCTATGAGAAAGCATGGTCGCTGTGAAATTCCTGTTGTCTGGCTGACTGGCAGTTTAAGCTCATGTCGTTAAGACAAAGTTGATGTCTTTCTGAATGAAGTCTATCGCTGTGACCTCTTGTGTTCGGTATGACCTTGTGACGAGTGAAGACCTCTGGCTGATAGATTGCTCTTATCGGGTGTCGGGGAGACTCATAGCGATAGGGGTCTTTGGAGTGACTTGAACACTTAGTATGAAGTCCCAACGATTGAAGCGAGTCTCACTGACGGGATATGAATCTTTGAAGTGACATAAGGGTTCGCTATGAACTCTTGGCAATGGGCGTTCGTCTCATTGATGCTATGGGATGGTCGGTATGACTCATGGCGAAAGGTGACTTCGGAGTAACACTTTTGTTTTGGTATGATGTCCCAGTGATCGATGAAGGTCTCGCTGATAGTGGAGGCTTCAACATGAAGTCTTGGTGACTTATGTTTGTCTCACCGATCGGGGTAACTTGGAAGTCTCGGTAAGAAGTCTTACCGACGGTGGGTTCTCTCGCCGATAGGTGTGAACATCACTAAAACCTCTTGGCAATAGAGGGAAGTCTTGCTGACTGTTAAATGGATGCCGATAGGAATGCGATGGACATCATAATGACTTTGGAACCTCGGTATGATCTCCTAGAGAATGTGGAATGTCTGGCCGATGGTAGGTCTTTAGTATGACTTAAAGGCATTGATATGATGTCTTGGCGAAGTGTGATTGTCTTGCCGATGAGGCAGTCTGTTGCTGGTATGACTCCTGGCGACTGTTCGGTGGTTGGTATGACTTGAGGGCTTGATATAACCTTTGCCTAAGTCTTGCCGATAGTGACATCGGTATAACATAAAGGGATCGTTATGATCTCTCAGCAAATGACTAAAGTCTTGGTGACTAAGGAACACTTCAGAATGACTTGTGAGATCGGTGTAATGTCTCATCTAATGGCGATTGTCTCGCCAATGAGAATGCTAAGGTTGATGTGTCTTGAAGACTTCGGTGTAATGTCTGGGCGAAGAGCAATAGTCTTGCCGACCGATGAACTCTTCAGAATACCTTGTGATCTTCGGTGTGAGGTCTTGGCGACATGGCGAAGTCTCAGCGATAGCTCTCTGGCCTCGATGTAACCTCTTGCCGATAGTGAAGTCTTGGTGATATCGATAGTCAGGACTTGTGGCATCAGGGAGACACGGTTAGTGTCTCACCGACATGCGACACAAGTTGATCATTTGTTGACCGTTTGGATGACTGTCCTACATGGTGTGACCTGGACATATTATATTCCATGCAAGGAAGTGGAAAAATCTACATTTTTGAGCTGGATGATTTGACAGTTGTGATCTGACAGTTGGAAACAAACCGATTCTTAGAGCCGAAGCCGAAGAGATAGAGATAGAGAGTGAACAGATGTGAAGGAGTGAGGCTGGCCAAATGGCCGAGGGCCTTGAGGCCTAAACGAAGGAGAAGAGAGAGCTCTTGATCATGAAGCATGTTTTCTAATTTCTCTTATGTTGATCTGCACTGTATATGTGATGGTATTGTAATAGTGTGAAGATTGTTTAGTTTGAGAGGGTGATTAAAAACTGTACAGGGATATATGTTGCTACCAGTTGTATCTAGAATGAACAAGATGTAATCTCTGAAAGGGCTATGAGCCTAAAATTGTATTGTAACCATTGTTGCTGAATAATACAATGGCTCGATCTTTGGAGTGTGGGATTTTTTATCCGAAAGGATTTTCTCCACGTAAATCTTTATGTTCTGTTGTGTCTCATCTTTCATGTCTGTATTGGTTCTGTTAGAGAATCTGTTAATACATGATGTTGAATTTATAGGTGCTTCTCTCAGAAAGATCAATGTGGGAAATAAACTGTGTCTATTTCCGCTTTAGGACATAGTAGTACGTGTCTTTGAGGCAACCTAATCGAAATTAAAGTTACCGAAGGCACTACTGTTTGGAGTTTCTATGAGATGCCCTGCAATTTTTCCTTACACTTTTGAGCTAATCTAGGACATTGTAGCCATTGGGGACAGATCTAGGTGTGGGGACTCTATTTTGCTAGGATGATCCTGCGATGGTAACTTTTTCACCTCTTGTGGTGATTCCACAATCGACATGGGCTCCTTTGATGGTGATGGTAGCGCAGTGTTCCTCTAGGGAAACAATGACAGTTTCATATACATGATTTACATTCGTGAAGGTTTCTTTCCCCTTATCCGTGTTATTATTACCTTTATTGCTATGGTTAGGCATCAGATTCGTGTATATCTTAAGGTTTTGGTTTCCTGTTGGCTATTCCATGTTTATAATTCTTTGATCAATGAGATCTTGAATTATGTTTTTTAACCTCATACAACTATTCATGGTATGCCCTTTGATTTTATGGAAGTCACAAAGTTGATTCTCATTATACCAAGGGGGTTTCACATCTGGTTCTTGATAATTCTCATAGGTGGGTGCTTTGATGAGTTTTTGGTTTATCAGCTTCTTCATGATGAATTCAAGTGGTCCCCCCAAAGCGGTGTACTTTTTCTTGGGGTAATTCTTGTTCTGTTGGGGTGGTCCCTTTGATCATTGAGATTATTGATTGCTTGATTGTTATTTGGTTGTTGTGTTGCTTGATGATTGTTTTGGTGTTGGATTTGGATTTGTGGTGTGGGTGTGTTTTGGCATGGGGCACTGATGACCACTTTGGCATCGACAACACCATCATTAGTAACATTTTTGTTCCTTGCCCATGTGCGAGGTTTATCGTTGTAATTGGCAGGTGGGCGGTTGTTTTGTTGTTTGGGGTATGAAGTTGATCCTACGGGTTGTGTCATAAGGGCTCGTTCGATGCTGAGCACCATGGAGATCAACTGGTCATATGTGGTGATCCCTTGTACCTTGAGATGAAATGCCAAGAGGCCATCAAGGTTGGATATAATGGTGCAAACTTGTTGTTCCTCAGGCATGGTCCATTTTCTCCAATTGGCCTTGGATCGCCATCGTTGTAAGAATGAAGCGAATGATTCATTCTTACCTTGTTTCAGAGCTGAGAGTTCTTCTAGACTGACATCCATTGCAATATTGCATGCGTAGTTTTTAATGAATGCATCTATAATTTCTTGGAATGTTTTGATGCCGGTTGGTAGGCGAGAGAACCATTCCATAGCGTGGTCAGCCAAACTCCTAGGGAATAGCCGCATCAGATAGGTATCGTCGTATGTGACTTCCATGCAATGAAATTGGAATTCCCTGATGTGATCTTCAGGGTTTCTTGTCCCACGATATTTTTCAAACTTGGGGATCTCAAATCCCTTGGGGAATGGTTTCATCACAAGGCTCCTGTCAAATGGATAGGGACACAAGTTGCTTGGTGTTTTTGTGGTTTTCCCTGATTGAAGATCGAGCACTTGTTGCGAGAGCAACTTGATTTGTGTTGTTACGTCATTTTGCAGATCAGGGGGTGGGATGAAGGTGTTCTGGGGTGTTTCGATTGTGGGTTGGATGGGTGGATTGGTTGGTGTCTTATTTGATGGTACTTGCACATTTTTCGAGCCAGGTATGCTTGCACTTGCTGCTGTATAAACAATGCTTGTTGTTGTTCTTGCTGTTGCTGTGCTAAGATTGCCTGTTGTTGGGATACCAATTGGGCTGCTTCTTGCTGCTCTTGATATTGTTTTATTGCTTGCTGATATGCTTGCAGTTGTGCTACTTTTTTTTGTGCAAGAAGCTATGCTTGTGCTTGTGCTTGTTGTGCTTGATATTGGGCATGCACCTAAGTTTGAGCTTGTGCTTGCCCTACTTGTTGTTGCAATAGGATTTTGGCTTGGGTAGCCTTTTGTGCTTGTAATGTGGATTGGGTTGCTTGAGCAGCTTGTGTAGCTTGAGCGGTTTCTTCTTCTTCTTGTTGCAATAAGGCTTGGGCTTGTGCGGCCTGTTGCGCTTGCTGTGCAATTTGGGCGGCTTGAGCATTTTGTGCTACTTGTGCGGCTTGTTGGGAAGCTATTTGTGTGGCTTTTTGCTTTTGCACTTATAGGAATGCCTTTTGATAAGTAGCTTGGTGAGCGGCTTGCAATGCCATGTTGTATTGGCTTGATAAATTGAAGTTTGGTGGTGGTGGGGGTGGTGGTGGATTCAGAATGGAGTTTGTGGTGGTGGTGAGCGGTGATGTCATGTTGGTGATTTGAGTGGTGGATGGTGCTGTTGTGTTGGTGGTTTGAGTGGTGAATGGTGCTGTTGATGTGGTTGGTCCTTGAGAGACCACACTTTGAGATGTTAGGGGGGTGGTTGATAATGTCGTGATCGCTTGTGTAGTTGTCATCTGTTGTTGTGATATTGATGACAAGTTTTGAGAGTTTGGCATGATGTTTTGATTGGTGTTTGGAATGTTGGTTTGATTGATATTTGGTAAAGGTGGGAGCCCCAAGCCAAGTAGAGGTGTGGATAATGGTGGTAATGGTGGGAGGGGTGAAAATGTGAGGGGTGTGAGTTCTTGAGAAAATGATGTGGTGTCGAAAATGCCTCTAGGTTCGAACATGTCACATTCCTCTTGAGAATTTGTGCGGAGATAAGTTTGAGGTGTTGCATGGAAGGATGATGATGATGGATCATTATGGAAAGTGAGAGGGACATACTTATGTAACGGATTTTGGGGTACGTTTTTTCCAAAATGGCATTTGCATCCAAGTCTTGATTGTTAACAAGGGGGTGTGTTTGAATAGCATTAAGAAATGTATTTCCCTTATTAACATTGGGTTGGGTTGGAGCAAAAGATGTTGTGATTTGCAAAATGTTTTGAGTGATGTTTTGGGATGGGGGTGTAGATGAGATGGGGAGTGTAGATGAAATTAGAGGCATGGTCTCCAAAGGTGGTTCCACTATAGAGCTCACATTGAAATCCGAAGGTAATTTGGCCCCTTGTTTTGCTAGTTCAAGCATGTATAGTGAAGGGTTAAGCCTCATCATGATGTTGATGATCTTATGGTTTTCCAGATTTTGGAGCATTTCAGTTATTTCTTCATGCGACATCCCAAAGGTAAGATCTTCTTCTTGAATTTCCTCTTGTGGATTTTGTGATGATGAGATAGTCAAAGGATTGCTTGATTCAACTGGATTTATTTCAACGTTCGTTTGGCTTAGGTCACTTGAAGCAGGTGTTTCTTTGTCGGCTTCCATGTTCTTCTTGTATTGAGATCTAGTTTGAACCATAAAACAAGGATCAATTTTCAAGAATATGGGAGATGAATCTCTTAATTATTTTGGGATTATATTTATTTTATGCACAAAAGAGAAAATTTTAGGATATCTTAAGGATCAAAAGGTGATATGATGATGATGCAAGAGATGGATGATGTGGATGTTTTGATATTTTGATAAATCTTGAGGGGGAATGCTAGACTTTTAGGACTTTTGGATCTGTTTTGGATTTTGATTTTTGATTTTCTTTTGGATTGTCCTTGACTTGATTGATTTTGGTTTGCTTTGATTGAACAAATAGACCCTAAGATATTGGATGATTATCTAAGGGGTAGATTTTCTCAAAGGATGATAATTTGAATATGTGTAGGGAGAAGGATGCATCTACCCACACCTATTCAAACAAGATGATAATTTAACCAAGCATATTAAGAAGGATGCATCTAAATATACCTAGCTAAACAAGATGGTTTGATAACTTTGACTAAGCATATGCAAAAGGATGCATCTACACATACCTAGCCAAAGATGATTGGATTTCAAGAATTTTGTCTCAAGGATTTGATGATTTTGATTTTTGCCAACAAGCCTAGCAAGAAGGATAATTTCAAGATTTCTCAAAAGGTGATGCTGAGATGATTTTTGATGTTTGAAGGATGGGTGAAAAAAAGATTTTGATTTCTTTTGATCCTAAGATGAACCTAAAAAAGACACTTTTTTTACCTAGACCTCGGTATTGAAGAAAATGTGATACTCTTAAGGACCTTTCAACCAAGAAGTGGTTCAAACTGAGCATACATTTCTGGATTTTGAATCAAGGACTTTTGTTTTGGGATTTGACCTTCTTGGAAATCGTGAGGTTTCAACACATGTGAGAGTTCATTTTGTTATCTTTTCTTAGTAACTTTATTTTACCACAAACACTTCTTTAATTAGGTTTCCAAACTAGATGTCCAATGTCTTAATTTCCTCGAATCCCAGAAAGTATGTTATGTGGAAATTTGATGAATTCAAGGCAAGGGTTACCTATTGTTTAACTTTAGTAGACAAATTGAGATGTAATCCAAGTGTTTAGAAACCTATAAGGATAGAATCCCAAGGGCAAGCAATAACACACGAATTGGGTCAATTGTATTTGTCTCCTAAAGGGTTTGAAATTTTGATGATGATGTTTAAGTGTTTGTTTCCAAGATGTTTTCAAACAAGCAAAGCATTTTATAACCAAGAATAAGTACAACCCTATGGATATAGAAGACTGTATTTGTTGAGTCGCCACTTGGACAAGTCCAACTATGCTTATCTTTAGTGAATGGTTAGATGCTTGACCCCACTGGCTCCCCTTCATGACACTCACTTATACGGGGCAGCCAAGCATCAACACCCATGAAACTCCCATGGCATGTTTTCCATTTCTACTAAAAGACAGTAAAAGTGTGGGGCGGCTTTAGAATGACCGTTATTGCACCAACAAATAGATCAAGGATTTTGGAAATTATAAAACATGAGTTTTAATTAGGACTTTCTGTTCGTGGAGATTGACCCATACAGCAAGAGTCCCTTTTCAGATCCATCTCGTCGGAGCCAACCGTATGATATTGGCGTTTATTCCAATACCCACATTTATATCCCAACTGGAAATACTCTTGGCTTTAGAGTGTTACCGGTTGAGTCGTTCCCTTGGGTGAGTACTTTTTCCCCAAGGTAGGCCCTCTAAGATAAACAAAAGCGAGTAAAGACAATATCCGTAACTCAATCAATATTTTTTTGCAACACAAAGAGAGAGAATGTACGTAATGATTCTCTACTCACACTCGCACAATTTTTTGTTCAATTTTAAACCCAAAATGAAATGTGGAGGTGATTGCTTTATCTCAACCTAAAATCACAAAAAAAGGCCTTTTGATTCTCAAGATCGCTATAAAGTGCGAGAGAAGCGTATACGTCCTTTTTCAATGAAATTAATTTAAGTAAGCCATCACAAAGACAATATTGCACTTGTTCATTTTAGAGCCACAAAGCAATTGTGAGTTATTTTTAAAGTACCAAAGGACAAATGAGAGTTGTTTTGTTCAATTTTTAACCAAAAAACAAACTCTAGTAAGTTGTAGTCCTAATGTTTGTTTTAGGCCTTTGCAAAAATTGAAAAGGTTCTTTTTAAAAGTCCAAACAAAATTAGTATCCTAAGTAAGAAGAGATAACAATTTCCTAAGATTGTTAAACAAACACTAAAGTGTTTAAAAACACTTTGATTTTGTGAAATACCATCATCATGTTTCTCTTTTTTCTATTTTTTTTAATTGATCCAACCTACAAGAAAGAAAATCAGTCAGATTCTACAAAACACAGAGGTTAAAAAGTAGAAAATAAAAGATAAAATTATCATTTGACAAATGGCACGTGCTAAAATGAAATTCCATTTTTTTACTCCCTGTTAGCGACACAACCCGTGACTACGTTGCAGTTTGACTGCTCCAGCGGTGCTCTGTACCCAAACCAGTGAGCTCAAATGTGTCACCCTTTTGCTCAGCGGTGCAGTTTGATTTTTTTGAAAATTCCCACGGGTCTAATTGGTCAAGGGGTGTGGTTTGAAATTCAAAATCTTGGGCAGGAAGACTTCAGCGTCGTAGTTTGAATTTCCAGCGGTCTTGTATAGCGACGCTGGAGAACCAGTGGTGCTGAATAGTGACGCTGAACCTGTAAACAAAGAAAAACTCGTGAATATGATAAAAACGTGATTGAAAGGTGAGATGGCCCTCCTTCTAGCGCCAAAATGTGCGAACCCCAATCTAATACCTGCAAAACAATAAAAATAAACACATTAGATGGTGAAATGCAAGCAAGAACAAGGATTCCCCATGAAATCCATTAGCATAGTTTAAATTAGGAAAAAAGATGAAGAACACAATAAGAAAATAATAAAAGAGAGATTGAATCCTAATTAAACAAACAAACTCTTGATCCCATGGGGGAATTGGTGACAATTTGATGTGAAAATTGGCCCTTTCCCAACTCCTATGATGAAGCTTGATGAATGTTGATGAATGATCCACTTTTTTGATGCTTGATGAGTGCTCCAATGGAAAAATCTGCATAACCTAGCTAAGATTCAATGATAATAGATGGAATTTGCTAATAATTTGAGCATAGCAAGTTTACTCAAATTTTTGATGGATAAAATGAGGAATGAAGCCTCTTATTTATAGAATTCCAAGATGTATGAATGTCCAAAATAGAGAAATGTGGGACTAACATTTATCCAATGGCAAGATGCCACTTGTCAACCTATGAGTGGATGGAGGATGTGCAAATTTTGAGGATTGTGCCAATAAATGCCTATTTTTGAATTTTGAATTTGTTGAAATGACTTGCAAGAGGGAAGAAATGATACATTGAATGCCACTTGGCTCAAGGAAAAGGACATGTAAGAGAGAGTAAATGCCTTGTTGGATGTACATGTCCACTTGGATTTTGAATTCAAACTTGGAGAATATTCCCAAAAGATTCCTTGTTGAGGAAAATAGAGATTTAATAAATCAATTAAATCTATTTTCATATGCAAGTGGTAAAGCTAGAGGATGGGACATGAGAGGAGATTAAATTAATCAAGGTTAATTAATTTAATGAAGAGGGGTTAAATGATGTGACCTATTTGACTTAAATTTGTGGATTTATTTAAACCAAATATGAGAGGAATGTGATAAGAGATTAATTAAATAAAGATTCATGATTTATTTAATTAAAAGGGATGATTGTTAGATTAAACTAAATAAGGTTTTAATTTATTTAATTTAATAGATAGACTATAAGAGATTTAATCAAATAAAATTAATTATTTAATTAAATCAGATAATTAGATCAAAATGGTTAATTTAATTATCGAGAAGAGGTGACTTAATTAGATAACCGATTTATTTAATTAAGAGAGGAATATTGATGAATTTAATCAAATAAGGGTATTTGATTAAATGGTTAGACCGAAGGATGATTCAAGATGAAATGATGTTAGTGGTCAGGATCAACTGCACAATGCCAATTGGTACATTTTACGTGTCTACACATGGAAGCCATTAATGGAAGCTTGAAGCTATTATGTAACTAAAAATGAACTAAAACTAGTTAAAAGTGAGTAAATTGAGAGTGTGAATGCAAGTGAGTTCAACAACATAAGTTTGCAATTGAAAGATGGATCCATTTATCTCAAAATAGTGTCCTATTTATAGGAAAGCAAATGAGAAATGGAGGGTTGAGATCGAAAAATATTAATTAATGGTCCAAGATGGAAGGAAGAGGAGGCATGGATCATGGATTCTCCTCAATAGATGAGAATGCAAGATGAAAAATTAATCAAGGGCTCACATTTGCTCCAAACAAACACACTTTTGACTTGCTCACACAGGTTAAAGGTGACTTGTTGAAAAGGTTAAAGATTTAGCTTGCTCAAGAAGCCAATGAGTTGATTGGAGGAGAGAGAATATTCTTTGGAATATTCTCATGGGTGAGGATAAAGGGTATTTTGCAAATTAAAAGAAAGTTTTAATTGTGCAAAAAAGGGGATAAGGAATATTTCATGGGAATATTCCTTATTTAGAGGAAAATTAGTTTAATTGTTAATTAAACAAGTTTTAATTGCACAATTAGGGAATTTGAAGAATTAAAGTGATATTCATTAAATTAAATGATTTAATGAATGGCGAAGAGATGAAATGACATTTAATTAAATAACTTAGGGTCATTTAATTAAATAAGATGAATTAGGAAATTAAATTAAATATTTTGATTTATTTAATTTAATGAGATGAAATGTTAGCACAAAGGGGAATGAATTAACCCGAATTGATGAATTAGGTTAATGGACAAAAATGATTCCATTAATTAAATCAACTAGGTGAATTTAATTAATTAAGTGAAAAGAGGATGTTTTAAAGAGGAAATGATGTTAATAAACCTGTTTTGAGTGTATGACATCATTCGAGACATTTTTTAGTGTCTACATTTTCCCCCTCTTTGGAGCGAGGTACTTGCTGCTTTGGTTCAAAGAATAATGCTTTTCAGATCAAAACTGCTGCTTAATAATTTTTTTAGATGCCCCAACAGAAGGATAAAGCTGATTCCCTACCCCCTCAAGAAATCAGGTTGATTTCTTGATAAAGGTGAAAAGCTACCATAGGGGTCCATAAAGGCTCTAGGATGCAAGAATTACCAAAAATTCAAAAAATGATGCAAAATAGGTTCCTATTGGTAAAATTGGTGAAAATGATGATAAACCCTAGCTTGAAGGTGAAATTAGGGAAAAAAACCTAATTTTCTAGCATAAATAAGCAAAGAAGGGTCACTTTCAATTCATTTGTGCATTCACACCTGAAGGAATTCTTGTGATTTGAGCTCTGAACCTTCGACAAAATGGTGTGACAAGAGCTCCCTAGGCACATTTCTAATCGAGTTCAAGAGTATCAATGGATTATAGGCTCAGGACCACTAGTATGTAACTCAAAACTTGATTTGAAATTTGAATTTTTGATGCATTTATTGCTTGTTGAAATTTAAACTTTGGCGGCATTGCTATATAGAAACACCCATTTTGCAATTGACGATGCTAAAATGAATTATAGCAACACATATGTATATATGGTGACGCTATTTGCATTAGGGTTAGGGTTTTCCAAAGATTAAATCATGATGCCAATATATTTGGTAGCACACTTTATGATTTTCAATTTGAAATGCCTTCAGGTATCACAATTTGATATTTAAATATAGCGACACTATTTGTGATTTTTGAACTAAAAATTTCAAATTGAGTCAAATTTCTTCAATTTTTTGATGTCGTACGCTTCGTGGGTGTAGGAGGTCATTGCACCATTGATGTCACGTGAGCATAGGCCCACAATTTTGGAGAGATTGGGCGATTTGTCAAAGTTATGCCAAGAGCACCTGGGAGAGATCGGCCTTTGGTATGTTGCGTATGCGCCTATCATCCAGACTCATTTAGCCATGATGACTTCTTTGTGCGAGAGATGGCACAGTGAGACTTCGTTCTTTCATCTTCCCACTGGTGAGGTGATAGTGACTTTGGAGGATGTATGGTGTATCCTGCATTTTTTGATACATGGCGAGTGGGTGATTTACGATGTCGAATCTAGGTTCGACGCTTGTCACAAGGTGATGGAGCTAGAGACAATTGCTCTTGTTACATCACAGATCAACATCGAGATGTATAGAGGTCACATTCCTACATTCAAATTGATCATCACAACCATCATTTCAAGTTTGGTGGCTCCTAATAAACGTAACAAAGGCTTCAACCCAAAATGGGGCCTGACATGGCACCAGATGCTCCATAGGAGGACACTCTTTGCATGGGGGCTAGTGATACTGGCCTCAATTTATCACGACATGCATGACTTTGTTTATTGTGATGGGAGAGTCATTGGTGCAGAGGTGACTCTACTTCACATTTGGGCGCAGGAGCATCTCGCCGTGCTTTGACCGATAGTGCAGATGGAAGACATGGAGCCAAATGATCCCGTCATTTAGAGGTATAGAGGTACCATTAATTTGTGGCACATTGGATAGATTGGGCTCTCATACTGGTGGTGAGTTTTGGATGATATGACAATTTTCAGGTGGCGCCCATGGCTATAGATGCCACCATGGTATAACGATGTTGAACAATTATTCTTTGCGAGACATACCCAATACATGTAGGGTTGTGAGCATACGATCATCGAGCGATACCTTCTCAATAGAATGGTCTGATAGTTTGGAGAGTTTTAGGATAGGCCAGATGATGCCTACAAGGCTATTTTTGCAAGGTTTGCTCGAGAGGTTCCCACATGGGGACCTACCATTCTAGTTCCAAAGGCAATAGAGAGCTTTAGACAATTAGCGGCTCAACCATGGGCCTATGACCAAGGTTAGGTGATAGCGGTGACTACGCTTGCTTATGATGCTTAGTTCACTCCTCCACAATTCTTGAAAGATCTAACAAGTGCTCATCCTAGAGGGAGAACCAGAGGCAGAGGGCCAGAGGCAGAGGGCCAGACAGGGCAGCCAGGATGGGAAGGTTCCAGGGGCTGCACCAGTTGGGAAACAACATCCTCAAGTTCAACTGCAGGGTGTACAACAGTCGAGTGTACAACAAAAATAAACACCACCACCACCTCCAGATGCCAAAGATGCTCAGATACAATAGCTGTAGCAGCAGGTGCAAATTCTGACCGATGAGCGGGATCAGGCCCACTAGTAGGTTTTGGCTATTACTGCTAAGCGAGAGTAGGTGAGACAATAGGTGGTCACCATTATGGCAAAGAGGGACCATGCTCGACAATAGTTATAGGATGTGACTATAGAGAGAGACTAGGAGATTGGTTGAAAACATCAGATAGAGGCCATGAAAGTAGCCTCCCAGGGTAGGATAGTTTCTGTAAGATTATACAGGGAGGTTGTGACAAAGGCGACATAATATAGGATGCATTACCATTAGGATGTACCACAAGAACTTAGACAACCTGATTTTTCAAAGTGTAGTGATGCACAGTTAAGAGCTGAGGAGCAGCCTAAGAGGTAGGCTAGAGAGGGTAGCAACCATCAGGGCTAGCTCTCATGTATAGACACTTTTTGACTCTGTTGCCCGATTCTTTGACACATATATACATTCATGGGCTCATTTTTGATAGCCTCGTGGATATTGTACTTATGATTGAAATACATACATTGATCCAGATTTTGTACCATGACATTCATTTTTGATATATATATGATACAGATATGGATGATTTATGTTGTGATGTGTTCACTTTATTTCATGCTTATTATGTATGGATGAATGAGATGCTTATATTTGATCATGTATGGATGCACTTTACTTATGCCTATATGATATGCAATGATATGTGATGGATAAATGCAATGTTATGTTATTTTTCAATATCTTTTCATGATATGTCATGCAAATGATGTGGATGCATTTTATTTTTGTATATTTTCTATGCAATTTATGATGATGATGTATGCATATGGATGTATGGAGAGATAGTGCAAATGTTTATGCTGTATGTTTATGATATGTGGTCCAACGATTTAAGATGCTTAGAATAATGAATCTATATTATCCATCACAACTCAAATGATAATGCAAAATGTATGATGTGATATGCAATGATTATGCTGATGGATGTTTTATGATTATCCTATGATTATGAGATACATGCATGCTGGTGATTTGTGGATGTAGGGTAGATGCATTGATGATGTTTTTGTTGACTATCATTATACTAGGTTAGCATGGGGAGAAGATAGAAGAACAAAGAATGACCATTGATTTTGATGATTGCTTCAAGAATCCAACAAGTCTATGATCCATCAAGACTTTATTAGTGATGGTGACGAGACATGCAGGATGCAAGATGAATGCAGGATGATGAGTTGCTCATATTTTGAGATTGAGATTTTTTGTTGTTCCTTATTGTTTGATATAACATATAAACATGATGAATCAAGGTATTGATAACCAGGATGATGTTGTATCTAGTGTAATGGACTTTGAATTTTCAAATAGATATGATAGTTCTTGACTTGTCAAATAGATATGATAGTTATTGTTCACACTTTGACATATAGAAACCTCGTTGCAATGCAAGTTAGATGCTTAGAATATATTGGACCAAAGCATATGCGATAGTCAACAACGTACTCCAAACAACCTTCCTACACACAACTAAGCAAGTATGCACCAAGATTATTTTACAAGAGCACCCACAAGCACAAAAAATGAAAGATAATGATCGATGCCCCATTCCTTTCTCTCTTAATCATTTTGATAGACATCATCAAGAGGTCCTTGGAATGGGTCATTAAGATAAATCATAAGAAAAGATCAAAGGAAAACACTCAGTGTTATTTATATCTGTTGCCTAGTTTAAGTTTAGCTAAGGTCATGTTTGATGTTGATATCCATCGCAGGAAGGATACATCCTAGGACATGTTGATCAAATGGTTGTTTGATGTTGGGATGATGATGCTAAGATGAGTTGATATACACTTCACTGATGCATTTACCTATGACCTAGACTTTAGATCTTGATGATGAGGTTCACACTTTAAGACTTACTAGACTTGCTTTCTTTTTGTTTCGCCAAATGTTGAAGGTGATGACTAATTTATTATGGGTGAAGGTTTATTTCAAGTGAAAGGGAAACGAGATGGATGGGTTTTGGATTTTTTTGGAATATTTCAATGTTTTTGGTGTTTTCCAAATGTTTTGAGGTTGTTTTTAAGTCTTTTTGAATATTTATGTGAATGTTTATGTTTTTGATATTTTGAGGTTGTTTAGGTGTTTTCTGATATATTTGAGGCTTTTTAGATCTTTTAAACGTTTTCTAATGTTTTTATTTTTTTGATATTTGAATGTTTTTGAGTTTTCTAAATTTTTGGATCTTTTTGGGGTTTTCTAAATATTTGGATGTTTTTGTGATTTTTGAAAGTTTCAAACAAGAACCTAACCTAAAGACCTATCCTAGGGGCCTGGGGGGTTGATCAAAGATGAGCCTTTCCTACGTTATACATCCACGTAGTTTGACTGAATCAACCCTTTTTACAAGATGAGATGTGAACAGTTTGAAAATGATGCCAGTTTATTATGACAGACTCCTAAAGGACTGACCTAGGGTGTCTCGGGGGCACATCAATGATGGCCTTGCCTATGTTCAAGCTTAGAGACAATGTAGTTCAATAAGGGGTACCGCTTTTGGATTTTTGATGTTTGACCTTTTTAGGATTTTGATATTTTTTGGATGTTTTGGATTTTGACTTTACAATTTCCTGAATGTTTTTAGGTTTTTAGCTATACAGGATTTTGCAAATGTTTTTGGGTTTTCTGATGATCACTTTACAAATGTTTTGGAATTTTTTGATGAGATTTTATGAATTTTTTAAGGATTTTTGATGAGATTTTATGATTTTTTTTGGTATTTTTGAGAGATTTGAGGTAAACGATACCTAGATCATCATGTCAATGTCACATGAGATAGAAGACATGGATCAAGAGTTATTTGAAAACAAGAGTGCAATAACCTGCCCCCAGTGTTTAACAATTCTTTATAATGCAATGGATAACCAAGATAGGTAATGTATATGTGAAGAGTTTGATAGAGTTTTATCATGCTAGATGTGGGCTATGGGACTTCACGAGATAAAATGGTAAAGAGCCTATCAAAATTTTACCATAAGTAGAGTTGAATATGCCGAATCTTTGTCAAGATCAAGATAAAGTGGAATATCTGGATAAATCTGAATTGGATGGATGGAGGGAACATTGGATTTATCATGACAAGGATGAGATGCTTCTGTCTGGAAGGATCATATAGATGCTCTATTCTACTTATGACACCTGTTTTGCAGGTTTTCATCATAGTACTTTCCCAAAGTGCCACTGTAGTGGTTTTCATTGGAGAACGATTTTTATTTTTACTATTTTCATTCCCTTTTCTTATTTTTATCATTTTTGTCATTTTTTGATTTTTTTGAGATTTTTTGGAAATGTTACCCTAATGTTGAACCACCTGGTGGAACTGATGTAGAGGCCATTTTCATAACGTGCTAGCAGTCTCCTTCTTGAAGAAGTTGCCTTGCTAAGATACAGGCACTTGAATGCAACATTGAAGGACTCTAATTTGCCTTGTGGATACCAAAATTAATCTTGTCTATGTGCACACATCACGATAAAGTGCCTTCAAAATCCTTATGATGAAGGGTAGCTACCAACACACGGTCAATGCGAGAATTAGATATTGTGAATGGAGTATATGGTGTCATGTATGAAGGAATATGAGATGGATTGGTCGATGGTTTGGAGCCTTTGACTCTCCAAACTTGGGAAGATGAGTGATGGTGGGTGTAAATGGAGGTTTTTGTGGAATTAGGACCAACCACTAGATATAATTTGTTCCTTGCTTGAGAAGCTTGCTTTTGTATTTGAGGACTCTTTTGATGGATAGATTTCCCTTTTTGATTTTTCCCCATAGTTTCTTTGACTAATAGAGTTTTTGATGGATGATTTTCTTTATTTTTCTTTGGTATCCTTTTGTATTTGCTTTGTCCTTTTTCTTTACTACTTCATTTTCTTTGATGTTGTTTTCCTTGCTTTGATAGGAATTCTTCTTTATACGTTGGTCCCAATTTGTGTATGAGATGATGGGTGAATTCCAATTCATGATTCATCTAGTTGTAGCATTGAAAATATTTTTATCATAAGGATCCTTTGTGCCCCATATGTTGATGTTTGTTGTAGACAAGATTTCCCCCAATGTTGTGAAGGTATTATTAATACTTAATCCTTTGCCTTGATAATGTATCCTCTAATCCATAGCCACTGAATATGACTTGTTGTGAACACATGATATTGCTATGGGTTCCTGTTGTTCAGGAATATGAATTGTTTGCTTTGGTTCTATGACATCGCTCTCTATTGAGATTGCTTCAAAAGATGTTGATGCTAACTCAAAAGATGTCGATGATGCACAATCACTTTAAGAATCAAGAATCTCGATGGTTGCCTGCTCTTGTGTAGGAATATCAAGAGTGGGAGACTCTTGTTTTGATGAAGAATGTCTATGTGTCCATAAAAAAGAAACATATCAAGAGTGATATTGGGGACGTCTTTGGAGTTTAAAATGGTTTGGAAAATGTCCCTTAGCTCTTGGTGAAACTCTAGGGATAAGGGTTCTTGATCCTAACTCGATTTAGAATAACTTTCATTATCCTCAAGAGCCTCCTCTTGACATGTTCCTTGGGTGGATGATACATCATCAGTAAAATAATCTTCGCAATAGTTTGTGGGTATGGGTGCAACAAGGGATATTTTTGGCTTGTTTGGAACTTCTTCAACATGCCCAATCATTGAGTCATATGTGGGAGAGATATCACAATCTAATATCCACTTGATTTCATTAAGGTATAAAATAGTGTTAAAAACTATTGATGGGTTTGGACTTTGTTTTAAAATAGTATCTTGATACATGTCTGATTCCTCATGTTGTGATAAATAAATATGTCCCACTGTGGTATCACAAGTATTGTTTATGTGTTTTGAGGTTGATGCCTTTCCTAAATCTTTTGCTTTTGTATGGTCAGGCATAGGGTTTGTGTAAATATTCAGATTTTCATTCCCATATTTTTGATTGACCTCAATGTATCATTGTTCAATAAGATCCTCTATTAGATGTTTGAGCCTAAAAAAAACTTGTGTGCTATAACCTTTGTACCGGTGAAATTCACAAAAGTGATCTTCTTTATAGCTATGAGGTTTGATTTGTGGCTCTTGATAGTTTGAGAAATCTAGAAGTGTGATAAGGTTAGACTGTATCAACTTGTTCAACACATCTTCCATAGGTTCCCCTAAGGGAGTGAATTGTCACTTAGGAGCATTGTTTGTTCTCTTTTGTTCACATTGAGTGTTTGTAGCATTGATTGTTTGATTGTTTGAAGGTGACGTGTATGGTTGTTATGTATTCATGGTTTGGGTGTTTTCTTGTCTAGAAGTGGTTAATACCACCTTTGCATCAACAACACCATCACTAGTAACATTCTTGTTCTTGGCCCAATAGTAGGGCTTGTCGTTAAAACTAGTGGATGGGTGATTGTTTTTATACACTTGTGTGTTTCCCTGTGAGATTTGGGCTCTCTCGATGTTAAGGGCTCTAGGGAAAAGCTCATCATAAGATGTGATGCATTGCATTTTCAAGTGGATTGATAGATCTAGATCTAGATTTGCTATGATAATGCCCACTTGTTGTTCATCGAGAAGTGACCACTTGATTTTACTAGCTCTTTGTTGAGCCACTGTTGCAAGAAATTGGAAAAAAATTCTCCCTTGTTTTGTCTAAGAGTGTACAACTCTTCTAGAATTATGTCCATGTCAAGATTAAAGAAGTGATTGATGAATTTATTAGCGATTTCTTGGAAATTTTTAATACTTGGAGGCAATTGAGAAAACCAATCTATGGTTGGGCCTATCAAACTTTGTGGAAAGAGGTGCATTAAGTAGGAATCATTGTAGGAAACCTCCATACACATAACGTTAAATTCTTTGATATGGTCCACAAGACTTCCTCTCCCTTTATATTTATCAAATTTGGGGATTTCACAACCAGGAGGGAATGTTACCATTGCAATGTTTCGATCAAATGGATACAAACACAAGCTCTGTGTATGGGGCTTCTTTTCCTTGCTCATGCGAAGGTCCTACATTTCTTGAGATAGTGCCTTAAATTGTGATGCTAGATCGATTGGTGGGTTTGGTGGAGGAACATATGGTGGGATGATGGATGGGTTGTATGTGATATTTTGATATGATAAGGTGTTGTATGGGGTGTATGGTGGTGTAGGATATTGTGAAGGTGATTGTGGTGGAGGCGTATATGTTCCCAACGTGTTTGGGTTGACAGTGTTTTGTTGAGGGTTATAGTATAAACCCTGCTATTGTTGTTGTTGGGAATATTATTGAGCAAGTAATGCTTGTTGTTGGGTTTTTTGTTGTTGAACTTGTTGTTGCGTGGCTAAGGCAGCTTGTTGGGCTTGCTGTTGTTGTTGTGTTGCTAAGGCTACTTGTTGGGCTTGATGTTGTTGTTGCACTGCTAAGGCTAGTTGATGTTGTTGCTATTGTCAAATTGCTTGCTGGTAAGCCTGTTGTGCTTGTTGTAAATCTAAGGAATGTGCTTGAAATGTAGGATCAATTAGTGGCTGGGACATCTGTGATAGGTTTTGGGTGTTGATGTTTTGTGTGGGTTGCATATTGTTGATGAGAGGTTAGGGGTTTGCTTGGTTCAACGTTTCTTGCAAGATGGTGGATTGAGATGGAGGAATGTAAGCTTGAGGTCCCATTTGATTTTGCATGGTGAGAGGGACTGTGGGGAAAGATGACAATGCCATTGGATATTGCGATGGTAATGACATATTAGGACCTTGAGTCCATTGATTAAAAAGGTTTCCTTGACGGATGTCTTGAGGATTTCCTTGTTGTATTTGAGGTGGGATAAAGGTATTACCTTGGTTGATGGGATTTGTAACCAAGGTGTTATTTTGATTTGGGTCGATGATAGATGGGTTTGATGTGGATGGTGGATTTACTTGAGTAGCTTGGGTAACCACTTGTTTCGATGTATCAATGGGGTTGTTGGAACCACTTGTCAAGGGTTGACTTTGCATGAGAGTGTTAACTTTCCCTTGTTGTCCCACTTGAGGCACTTGGTTCACATTACCTTGCATAACATTAGGCATACTTGGGGTATTTGTGATGATGGATGAAGATGGTTGCGCTCAAAATGTCGAGATTGTTGTGGCATCATGGAATATAAGTGGTTTGCCAAAGGTTGGTATCCAACTTGTGTCTTGGGGAAGGTTAGTGGTTAATATAATGGTAATTTTGTGAATACCCAAAGTTGTGTTTGTTCCTAGACATGAAGTGAGACCAAGGTTGGTTCCTAGTCGAGTTGCAAGACTAGATGTTAAGGGTTGACTTGGCACAAGGGATGGAGTTGGTTGAATCATAGATGAAGTCAAGGCTTGTCTCAATGATTGTTCAACAAAATATGGGGAAATTGGAGCCACATTTTCTAAGGCTTTATGTTCCATGATTTCTTCTCTAGTAATTCCAAATGGGTTGTTTGTGATGTCTTCTATCTCATGTGGTCCTGATGGAGATGAGGGTTGTTGCGATGGGGTAGTATGACTTCTCAGATCAAATTCTTGAGGATTTGGATCACTGATGGTAGCTAAGTCTTTGGTTTTCTCCATGATTCTCTTATGTTGTGATCTTGTTGTAACCATAGATTGTAGGTCAACGATGGGAGAGGTGTGTTGAGATTTGTAATGTTTGAACTCTCTAGTTGACTCAAATCTGGGTAGAAGGGATTCTCTAAGTCTTTTTGGAGCAATGATGATAATGGGAGATCAAAAGGTGGATGAGGCAGAAAGTGATCTTTGCAAATATTTTAGGACAACACTTTTGACTTAAATTTGATTGTTTGATGTTTGGACAAAGGATGTTTATGAACTTTGAAATATTTAGGGTAGACTCGTGACCTCCAAGATAAACTAGTTCAAAGATGATAACTAACTTACTCCAATGCATGGAAAATGATACATTTCTCATACAAAGTAGACAAGTTAGGGTTTGGGGTTTGATTTATGTTCAAGTCAAAAAGTGTTTGGTGTATTTGAATTTTTTGCAAATTTTGGTGAAGTGAAGGATGAAATTTTATAGAGGTGTGAATGAAATTGTTGACCCAATGTTGACCTAAAGTGAACCTTTATTTTCCAAGACCAAGGTAGTGAGAAAAATACTATGCCTCTATAGTGATAATAACTCCAAGAACTAAATGATTTTGGTAAAATAGGACTCAAATGATTTTGGAAATAGGACCCAATGGTTTTGACAAAGTGAGACTCAATGATTTTGGATAATGGAACTCAATGATTTTGGACTCAATTTTTGCAATGTTTTTCCTTGTCTCAATTTGCTTCTCTTCATGGAGTCAATGATTTGTACATCAATGTGGGGTGTTCATTTGATTTAATCTTGGATTAATGAGGTTATTTTTACCACAAAAACTTGTATTAGTTATGTTTTCAAACTAAATGTTTATGCCAAAAACATTATAACTTTCACAATGTCCATTTCATGAAAATCATGAGGTTGAAGCCATAATTGCCTATGTTGTCTTTGGAAAGTATGGATTTGAGATATAATTCAAGATATTTAGAAATCTCTAAGGATAGAAATCCTTAGGACAAGTAGTAATATCAAGGCTATCTTCAAAACATATCCATATTTAAGCCAAAGTGTTTGAAATTTTGAGGAAGATAGTGAATGTTTGTTTTTGTATCATTTTGGAACCAAGTAAATTATTAAACTGACTCACAATCATTTACAACCCTAGGTTTGAAATGGATATACTTATTGAATCCCCACTCAAATTTTTCTAAACACTAAACAACGCAAACAGTTAGAGATTTGGCGACACTAGCTCCCCTCCATGACACACACTTCTCGGGACCATCAAATCTCAAAATCCTTAAAATCTAGAGATCAAAAGGATTTTTCTGTTTCTACAATTGGATAGTACAAATGTGGGGCGGCTTTAGAATAACTGTTCTTGTACCAACAAATATTAAGGATTTTTGGCTTCTAAACAAGGGTTCGTAGTAAGGGTTTCCAGTTTAGGGTGTGCAAAGATAAACCCCGTCAAGAGGTATCCCAACCCTTAGAATAAGGGATTTATGCATCATAAAGATACTGGGGGATAGCTATCATGTACCGCTTCCCATTTATCACAATTTTCATTGCAACCACACATTTATATCATGGTTTGGAAGATCTTGGCTTTAGCTCATTACAACTTGGGTCATTCCCTCCTTTCGAAGTGGGGAGGTAGGCCCTCTAAAGATAAACAATAGCAAGGAAGTACATCCGTAGTTCAATCATCTTCATTTGTATGAACAAAGGGAGAACACATGCTATTCCTTTTTCTCACACTCACAAGGGGGTTCAGTTTTAATCCAAATTGAAAGATGTAGGTGACTATACAAAGTGTTGAAGAATGTTTCTGTTGCTCAAGGTCTCCAAATGGAATGAGAGAATTGCATACACATTCAATAACAACATTGTAAATCACAAAACATAACAAACAGTTGTAAATTTTAACCCCTCAAAGCAGTGATGAGTTCGTTTTAAGCACCAAATGAAACATGAAGTTGTCTTGTTCAATTTTAAACCCAAAAAACAATAATGAGACGAGGGTTCAATTTTAATCCTATTTGAGCATTCATTTTAAACCCAAAAAACAATGATAAGATGAGGGTTCAATTTTAGCCAACTTTAGAAATTAATTTTTAGCCCAATTGAAAGATAGTTGGTCCTATGATTGTAAGTTTTAAAACCCAACAAAAATTTAGTGGTCCTAAAGCATGAAGTAGAAAGCATAAAAGTTGGGTTATAATTGCCCCAAAGCATCAAAGACTTGTTACAATCACAAAATTTTAAGATAAGAAAGGCTTTCTTCACTTCAGCTCCATGTCATTCAACCTACAAAACCTTGCTATTCTAACAACCGGAACACAGTTAGAAGTGCATTAGTGATCTGATGAATCGAGAAAATTAAAGAAAATTTCAAAAAAATGATCATAAAAATTCTTACCCTGGTTGGGCATTGTTACACACAATAGCATCATAATTTGAAGTCTGAGTGTTGCTCTGGTGAAAATGGGTGTCACTTTATAGCAAAAAAAGAGAGCACGATAGTGTCGAGATTTTATCGAGAGTCACTCTAATGAATTTGGGGGCATCACCATTTGAAGTCTTCGATACCTCTATATTAAATTAGCATCACCAGATTTAAATCAGCGGTAGTGCATTTAATCAATGTCGGTGTTTCAAATTGCAATAGCATCGCTATATGGCGACACTCTTCAAAGTGCATTGTTGTTTGTGATTTGGGCATCACTATATCCTGCAAAACAACAAACAAATGAAATTCAAGCTAAAAAATAGTTAAATTAATGGTTTTCCCTCCTAGCGCCAGATTGTGGACCAAGAATCGTTAGTGCGGGTCAATTATGCTTGATCCATGATGAATCTAAGCATAATTTAGCCACTAAACCTCAATCACAAACAATATCATTCATATTGAAAGTTAAACTAATAATTTATTGAAATTGAGGGTTACAAATTCTACGAAAACAGTTAAATTCCTACTCTAATTCATTTGAAACTTATCTTGATTTGGAATTGGTGTCATGCTGATGTGGAAAAATGACCCTTTCCCAATCTCATGATTTGTGACCCTGTTTCAATTGATTATATGGAAGAGAATCGATGAAACCATTGTGATAAATGGATGAAAACCTAATTTATGCTAAATTAAACATGATGCAAACAAAATTAACATGATTTTATGCTAAAATTAATCTATGCAATTACTAAGATAATCTAAGCTAAAAGATGGAAACCCTAATTTATAAACAAACTAAGATAGATGCATGGAAGCCATTAATGGAAACTTGAAGCTATTATGCAACTAAAAATGAACTAAAACTAGCTAAAAGTGAGTAAATTGAGAGTGTGAATGCAAGTGAATTCAACAACATAAGTTTACAATTGAAAGATGGATCCATTTGTCTCCAAATAGTGTCCCATTTATAGGAAAGCAAATGAGAAATGGAGGGTTGAGATAAAAAAGGTTAAACAACAATCCAAGATGGAAGGAAGAGGAGGCATGGATCATGGATTATCATCAACGAATGAGAATGCCAGATGTAAAATTAATCAAGGGTTCACATTTGCTCCAAAAAAACACACTTTTGACCTACTCACATAGGTTAAAGGTGACTTACTCAAAAGATTAAAGGTTTAGCTTGCTCAAGAAACCAAGTGAGTTGATTGGAGGAGAGAGAATATTCTTTGGAATATTCTCATGGGTGAGGATAAAAGGTATTTTGAAAATTAAAAGAAAGTTTTAATTGTGCAAAAAAGGGGATAAGGAATATTCCCTATTTAGAGGAAAATTGGTTTAATTGTTAATTAAACAAGGTTTAATTGCACAATTAGAGAATTTGAAGAATTAAAGTGATATTCATTAAATTAAATGATTTAATGAATAGGGGAGAGATGAAATGATATTTAATTAAATAACTTAGGGTTATTTAATTAAATAAGATGACTTAGAAATTAAATTAAATATTTTAATTTATTTAATTTATTGTGATGAAATGTTAGCGCGAAGGGGGAATGAATTAATTTGAATTGATGAATTAGGTTAATGGATGAAAATGATGCCATTAATTAAATTAACTAGGTGAATTTAATTAATTAAGCGAAAAGAGGATGGGTTTAAAAAGGAAATGATGTTAATAAACCTATTTAGAGTGTATGATATCATTCAGGACATTTTTCAATGTCTACAATACCTATGGATGTTTTTCATATTTTGTTGGGTCAACCTTGGCTTTGGGATAGGGAAGCTATACATAATGGCAATGATAACACCTATAGCATAATCAAGGATGGGAAGGAATATGTGGTGAATCCATTACAGGATAAACAAGAGGAAGTGGTAAAATAAATTGCATCAATATGACCTAATGAGTGTATGAAAGAAGAAAGCAACATCAAAGTTGCAATAGGTGAGAAAGAAGTGATTGAGAATCCTTCGAAGGATGAAGAGAAGAAAGAAAAGATTACAACGGATATGAAGAATGAAGAAAAAGAAGAGGATGTATCCTTGTGTAAAAGGATCAAGAGGAAAGAGAAGAAATTGCAACCAAGGTTGCAAAGGATGAGAAGAGTTGTTGCAACTCTTTGATAGAAGGGGCATGGAAGGAGAGGTGTGAGAGAACAACCCATACAATCCCAAAAGAAAGTAGATACATGGAGAGCTTCAATTTTCATACAAGTTGATTTAATTTTTGTTGAGGAGCATGACTTGTTTGAGGTAGAGATTGAGAAGATTGAGAAGTTGTTTGGGAATGAATACTTGAAGAGAAATGAAGAAGCAACAACAAACATGATGGATGTGGTTGTTGTAACAACAAAGTATGTAGAGGTAAGTTATAATTTTTTAAAAATTTGGGATGAGGAAGTTGATAGGGAATTGTTTATTGTTGAAGTGAATAAGAAGTTGCAAGTATATGGAAACAAGAATGTAGTTATAGGTTGGCATGCAAATATATATTTGCACATAGAAGTTGTAGAGCATACTACAGGTGAAACTTGATAGAGGTGGTCAGTTTGTGGTAGCTCAAAACCCATGAAAGAGGAAAAAAGGAGAGGAAATTTTTTTAGAGGAGGAGGTCAGTAAATGGTGGATACGAATCCATGAGAGGAGAGAAGAGCAATGAGAAAAATTGGAGGAGAAGGATGCTTGTTCTAGCTAGGTGTTGGAAAAGAAGGGAAAAATAATTTTAAGCACTTATTACAGTGATAGGAGTTCGCTGTAGATTGTTTACAATCTCAAAGAGTGATTCCATCACTCAAATCCACCATTGTGAGCCTATGCTCACAATATTTCTACCCAGTGTGTTTGATGCAGGAGCATCCCAAACAAACGAGCTATCTGCATCACCCAAAAACAATTAAATAGTTTGATATGCATCCAATTTGGTTTGATTCTTATTTAATTTGACATTTTCAATATTGTAGTCGGTTGTGAGAGTTGAATACAGATCTAGTTGTAGTGGTTCAACTTTGACAAGTCATCTGGCATTCAAACTGGGGTGTATTTTAATCAAACCCAAAACGATGTCAACAATACATATTAATTTGAAGAGGTAGATTTAATTATATTTAAAATCCTTTTATGTTTTATTTTTCCTAGGCCCAAACTAGGCGATTCATATTTTGGGCATAGAGATAAACATTCTTTGTTTTTAGTGCCCTCTTTTGAGCTAGAAAATAAAATAAAATAAATTCCTTTTGGGAGGCTACATGAAAAGGATGAAGGGGAAGAGTTAGCACTACTGGAAACAAGCAAGTTTGGTGCCTAAGTGATTTGGGGGACAACAAAAAGATAGTGGAAAAAAATAGTGATTAAATTAACCTCTTTGGATGGGAAAATGGCTACCGAATAAAAACTCAACAAGTGGTGTGGTTGAGAGGTGAGTGTAGGCACTGGAGATAGAGAAAAGAAAATGCATCAACTTTTTTTTTAGTTGATTTTTTTGTAGATTAAAACCTAGTTGGAGGTGTGCTTATTGAGGAGTGCTAGAGGAATAATGTGGTGTTAAAAATCAATGCAAGAAAGAGGCAAGAAATTTGAAAATGAAAATTCTTATTTAAACATGGTAATCTATAAATTTGAACAAGAAAAAGACAAATAAAATACAACATATTTAATTTTGTGATTGCTCTATTAAAATATGACAATAATTCTTGGTTTGTTTACTTGATTGGTTGCAAATACTCTCAGTTTGATAAGGCACAACACTTTTGTTATGCATTACCGCAACTTACAAAGTGGTGGGTGTTAGAGATGGTTTAGAACATCTCAGTAAGCTTCCATTCAAAGAGTAGGTGTTAGAATTAATTGAAAAGTTGAGTTTGGTGAGTTTTCCACTTGCATCAGGAGATAAACATGTTTTTTGCTATGGAAAACTCATAACTTTTCAAGCAACAAACACATCTTATTATGGGCATATAATAGGAGGCAATGTGTTTGAACTTTGAATTGGTTCATTTAATGATATTTTCACCACCTTGGTGTGATGCAATGGTGGAGGAGGTCTTTCTAGAACTGATGTATTGTTAAATTTGCAAGGATTGGCTCTTTTAAGAAACCTCATTTGATGCTCATTACATGGATTCAAGTGGGAAAGTCAGGGTATTCATAGTTGCAAGGTGAGAGAATAGTTGTGCAAATGTATACATCAAAGCTTTAATGAATGTAACACTTATAATGGATGTTCGAGATAGTGATTTGAGATGCCTTTGGCATATTATTCCTAGATTTTTTTTCACCTATACTATGTTTTCTCGATCAAGAACTTGGTATTGTGTTTCTTATATTACATGTTTGATCTTTGTTTCTATTATTTCCCTAGTTTTATTTGTCTTTGATCATGTTGATACTATTGTAGTGTTCAAATTGAAGAAATTATCAATGGTAATAGAAGGTTTTCCACCATAGATTGAGTGAAAGTGGAAGTATTACTTCATATAAAGCCACAATTGACTTGAGATTGAACAAGAGGTAGAAGGATAATGCCAAGGGATGAAGATGACAAGGCCCATTTCAAGTTGTTGGAAGATGATGTTGCATAAATATCCAATTTGGTGGGAAAGATTGATAGGATGGAGAGTTAAATCATTGCTCTAACAAAGAAACCTAGAATGGCTAGAACCCATGGGGAGGAAAGTGAGTTGGAAAAAGCTTTAAAAAAACAAGGAAGTTTACCTCTACCTACCTCCACCTAGCTACATGACCTCTATTATATATAATTGGTATTAGATCCAATCAAAGATCAATTCAGTCATCAATAAGATCTACCTAATTTATATTTGGGTAAGAAAAGCATTCATCACTATCGAGTTACTCTCTTTAAGAGTTGAGATCAGGCCTTTAATATAATTTTCATTAATCTTTTGTTGAATTGATTATTTGTTGACACTTGTTTTTTATTGATTAAGCAGGGAAAGGGCCCTAACCCTTACAAAAGAATAGTAGTATAAAGATCAGTAGCTAGACAAAACAACACAACAGAGGAAGCAGAACAAAAAGAGAACCACTTCCCCCAACCCCAATCAACCAAAAAACATTAGCCTATACCCATCACATCAAAAATTATAAACCTATCAATAATCCCAAAGAGATATAACCAGTTCATCTTAATATCCATCCAAAAAAATAGGTTATAAAAGCATAATCTTAAAAGAGTATCCAACTGAGAGTTCTTAACATAAATAAAACTAGAAATATAACAGGCCAGGCACCTACGGCCTATACCAACTAAACACCTTATAGAATAGAAAAAAAAATTCATGGCAACAAGAATAAAAAAGCATGAGGAACAAGAGTTGAGGATTAAGCATCCTCAATTAGGCTCCATGCCTTCACCAAGTCTTCAAAAAAATCTTCAAAATTATCTTTGAGCTCCATATTCCCAGAAAAATCGGCCTCGTTGTCATTTTCCTTTTTCCTCTGTTGTTTCTTTATTTTTCCTTGTCCTGAGATAGTGGCCATGACAATTTTTTTCATAATCACATCCACGACCCTGCACATACTCTTCACCACACTTTCAAGTGCCTAGAACCTATTGGCATTATCATCCTTTTGCATCATTTTTTCCAACAACTCCATCCTTTCCTCCACCCTTTGAATTCTAATAGTATCTAAACCCGAGATGTTATCTTTTAAATCATTGTTACTAGGGTTAGTGATCTCCATATCCTTCGGTTCATTAGTAGCATCTCCTTTTTCAATGGCCATATCAGTGTCCTTTTCAACATCCTACCCATCTTCTTGTTGCGAATCCCCTTCCTCCTCCTCATAGCAAGAGTCTTCCACTTCCTCCTCCTTAGGAGACCCACCACTGCCAAGGTTTTTTGACACTTCCTCAAATGATGAAGCCTTTTCCTCCCTTACCACCTTCTTCCCCATACTATATAGAGACCCTTCAACATTATTTTCTTCCAAACTTCTTTATTTTTTACTATTATCAGACCCCTTCGGTGAAGCCAAAGCAAGAGGAGTCGATCTTCAACCCATCAGAGTGGAAAATTCAGGGTTGTTGTCATTGTCATCAAGTATTGTTATAGTGTTGGGGTCAACCCACAACTCATGAATCAAAATTGTTCTCTTCTTGTTCACAGCAGGAGCAATGGGAGCAAAACCACGTTTTTCCAAAGTAATTTTAAGTAGGTCCGACCAAGAGGGGTCCAAAGAATTGGGGGAGGCCTTAGTAGAGTTTTCGGTGAGGGAGTGGGTCCGGCTTTCTATAATCTCAATTTTAACAAAAATCTTGGGAGTAGGGTTTTCACGAAAATTATTTGTTTTAACACTTGTTACTCCCCTCTTATGAATTGAGTTTTTTTCTCTCATAAAACCCCTATAAGTTATCTTGGATCTCATCCAATAACTTACTGTCTAAAATGATTGAATTTCAAATATTTTGGTTCTTTAAATGGAATTGAATGAGTAACTGATTCAAGTGTTGAAGGGTTGTATGAATTGTCTCAAAGACAACTGACTAAAATTGACTTTAAGATTGAAGTTGTTGAAATTGATACTTTTGAAGAAGTTATTACAGGATCTGTAAGTACATATAAGCCTCTTGTTTTAAAAGTATAAAGTGTCTATAAGAAGAGTGCTTTGCATCCAAATCCATTAAAAAATTGTCTAGGTCAAGTTTTAAGCAATTTTTTATTCCTAGAATGAAATTGGTTGAGTTAACA